>ML256631.1:16440-44672 GCA_005239495.1 Nicotiana undulata
CCCCCCCCCCCCCCCCCGAAGCATGTGTTTAGAGAAGTTAATGGAGTAGCGGACCAATTAGCTAAAATGGGATGCAGTTTGGACACTTTTTGTTTTTTGAAAACTTACACTACACCCCCCGCTTTTGTTATCAATGTACTTGAAAAGGACAATCTAGACACTATGTTACCTAGACTGATCCCCTATTGTAATAGTTAGGCGTATGTTTTTTTTTAAATAAAGTTTTTCATTACAAAAGAAAAAAAAAGATTGACTTTGCTATCGAAACCGTTTTTCATTTGATTAATTACTTAATGATCTTTATTATTCTTAAAGGCATGATTTCTCACCATCAATTCAGGTTTATGACTAAATAATCACAAAATATATTAAAAATGGTACGACATAGGTCCAACTTATTGATTTCGGTAGGAGCAGATTCTACCATGTCTAAAAGAATGAATTACACAGGTAGAATATCTATGTGATCCAACATTTGAATACATAGTGGAAACATACCATCATTGCATTTTTGTTGTATTTTGACAACAAAAATTTATTTGGCAAAAATTGTATAACGTCGATATTGGACAGTCCGATATCGAGGTCTCTATTATTATGTTCCGAGTCCGAGCTCGTGTTTAAAGTAAAGTTCGAGTCTTATCTCAGAATATGAGCCTCAAAAGAGTATATCGAAGGCCCATCATGACCTACCTCGAAGCAGGATAAAATGGATGATCGTCATGGAAAAGCGAGAAATTCCCAAAGGACACGTGGTTAAAGCTGATAAGGTCTGCAAGAGATAGTACAAGTTCGTACTAGACCGTTATACAGATGTACTAATAATATTTCTTTGTCATAATTAAACATGTACTATGTTGGGATTCTCCCTTCTTATATAAAGGAGACCCCAATCATTCTTGTGATATACAACATTCACTGCAATAGAACATTCTCTGCTTTTCTCGTTTAACGTGCTCAACATTGTCTCTCAACTTTATTATTCTTCATTTATTGCTATTATCTGACCTCGAGGTCCCCCATCCCAGTGAGCTCGAGGCCCCAATTCTGTGACAAGAGTGGTTTGGCTATCACTTTTTCATTACTTACACTTATCATTTCTTGATTATTAACTAGTATTAGAATAAATCACATATTTTTAGAATCACAAATCAAATATAATTGTTATTTTTCACACTTTTATTAACTAGTATTAGAATAAATCACATATTTTTAGAATCACAAATCAAATATAATTGTTATTTTTCACACTTTTATTAACTAGTATTAGAATAAATAACATATTTTCTGATAACGCAAGTTATTTTTCACAATTTTTCTTGTCCAAGATTCTTTGATTTCAGGTCGGGAAATGTCTAACTCAACAAATGCACATGGAAAAAACGGTCTTGAGCTCCATGGAGAGAACAGTCCAATAACCTCAGTCGCCGGTGTGCCACCGCGAGACCCTGGAGTAGCACCAGCACCAGTCCCCGTCGATGTAGGCTCACACAATGCTTTGCATGTTGATGTGAACACTGATACTGACGGAAGTGTGCGCGGAGGTGACCAACATGACGCGCAAAGAACACAAGCTCGGGAATAAAGAGAAGTTAGTTTGAAAGTAATTTTTGAAATGTTACAAGCATAGCAAATGGCTATTGCCCAGCTACATAGCCAACAAAAGACCCTGAGCACAGCAGGACCAGAGACAACTCCTCGAGTTGAGCCAGCACCAGAAAGATCGAGCGATAATGGGTCAGGAACAAACCCCACTATTATGAAAATGCTCGAGGACCTCACCAAAAGGATCGAGTAACGAGAAAAGAAGATAGAGGCCAACGACAAAAAAATGGAAACCTATAATTCGAGGGTCGACCAAATCCCCGCCGCACCTCCGATTTTGAAGTGAGTAGATTCGAAGAAGTTTGTGCAGAAACCATTTCCATCAAGTGCGGATCCGAAGCCCATTTTGAAGAAGTTCAGGATGCCCGATATCCCAAAATCTAATGGGACCACAGATCCCAATGAGCATATTACCACATATACTTGTGGTATAAAAGGAAATGACTTAAAAATGACGAGATTGAGTCCATTTTGTTGAAAAAATTTGGAGAAACGTTGTCCAAAAGGGCCATGATGTGGTATCATAATCTCCCCCCGAACTCAATAGATTTGTTTGCCATGTTGGCAGACTCTTTTATGAAGGCACATGCCGGTGCCATTAAAGTCGCTACAAGGATGTCCGATGTCTTCAAAATTAAACAAAGAGAGAACAAAAAGCTAAGGGAGTTCGTATCCCACTTTCAGATTGAGCGAATGGAATTACCACCGGTCTCCGATGACTGGGTAGTGTAAGCCTTCACTCGGGGCTTGAATGAACGAAGCTCAATAGCTTCGAAGCAGCTGAAGCAAAATTTGATCGAGTATCCCGATGTAACTTGGGCGGATGTGCACAACAGGTATCAATCAAAAATCAGGGTCGAGGACGACCAATTGGGAGGCCCCCTCGGGCTTAGTTTATCCAAGCAGGATCTTAGCAAAAGAATCAAGGAATGCAAAAAGGGAGCCGAGACCGAACAAGGAAAGGTACCAACCTTATGTCGAATATAGAAGAAATGTTTCAAGGCATAATATACCTCGAAGTGATCGAAGGGTAGATCGAGGCAAAAGTTCCCGAGGACTCATGAGCAAAACTGGGTTTGACAAGCACACGGGGTCGTTGGAGGCACCCCGATTGTCAGAGTACAACTTCAACATCGATGCCTCAAACATCGTATCAGCCATAGGCAAAATCAGAGATACCAGGTGGCCAAAGCCCATGCAGTCAGACCCTTCCCAAAGGAACCCCAACTTAATGTCCAAGTACCATGGCACTCACGGTCATAGGACCGAGGATTGTGGACAGCTTCGAGAGGAGGTAGCCCAACTGATCAGCGAAGGGCACCTTCTAGAGTTCCTCAGCGATCGAGCCAAGAACCACTTTCGAGAAAGAGAGGCGAACAAGAAGAACGAACAAGAGGATCCCCAGCACATCATCCACATGATCATTGGAGGAGTCGATATCCCACAGGGACCCATGTTCAAACGAACAAAATTATCCATCACAAAGGAAAAGCGGACTTGGAGCTACATACCCTAGGATGTTCTAATCTTCTGCGAGGAAGACATCGAGGCTTTGTCTCAGATTCATAATGATGCATTGGTAATATATTTTCTTCTAAATAAAGTTCAAATTAAATGTGAGCTCGTGGATCCAGGTAGATCGACCAACATAATCAGGTCGAGGGTTGTGAAGCAGCTCGCGCTGCTCGACCAAATCATCCTCGCCTCTCGAGTCATGAATGGATTCAACATGGCGAGTGAGACAACGAAGGGTAAATCATCCTCCTAATCAACGTGGCTGGTATAATTCAGGAAACCAAGTTTCATGTCATCGAAGGTGACATGAGGTACAATGACTTACTTAGAAGGTTGTGGATACATATGAGGGCGGTGTCATCAACCCTTCATCAAATGATGAAGTTTCCAACAAAGGATGGTGTAAAAATAGTGTACGGAGAACATCATGCAACAAAGGAGATGTTCGTGGTACACGACATGGCACCATCATCAATGTTTTCCACCTCGAAGGAGTCAAAAGACAAGCATATAACCAAATAACAACCACAGTCTATACCCTCAGTTGAACCCGAGGGACAGGTGATCGGTGGCAAGTGGTCGAGGACGACGAAGAAGACTTCCCCACTCCTCGATCCTTTGTTGCCCCCGAAGAGTCAGATGCAACGAAGTCAACAGTCAAAGAGCTCGAATAGGCCGTATTGATCGAACATCTTCCAGATCGAAAGGAATACTTGGGAACGGGATTAACCCCCGAACTCAGGAAAAAACTCATTCAATTTCTTATTTACAACATTGATTGCTTCGCTTGGTCCTACTTAGACATGACAGGGATCCCACCAGAAATAACCACCCATCGACTAAGTGTCGACCCCAGGTTCAAACCAGTGAAGAAAAAATGGAGGCCTCAGTCTGAGGTAAATCATGCATTCATCAAGGACGAGGTAACAAAACTTCTCAAAATAGGATCCATTAGGGAGGTGAAATACCCCGAATGGCTAGCTAATGTAGTAGTAGTCCCCAAAATGGAAATAAATTGAGAATGTGTGTAGATTATAAAGATTTGAATAAAACTTGCCCTAAAGATTCATTCCCATTGCCCAACATCGATCGTTTGATCAATGATACGGCCGACCACGTGATCCTTACTTTTCTCGACGCCAACTCTGGGTACAATCAAATTCAAATGAACCCAGAGGACCAGGAAAAGACTTCGTTCATCACAAAGTATGGCACATATTGTTATAATGTAATGCCCTTCGGGCTAAAACATGTGGGAGACACATATCAACGCCTAGTTAATAAGATGTTCAAACATCAAATAGGCAAATCTATGGAAGTTTACATTGATGACATGCTAGTTAAGTCCATGCGCACAGAGGACCATTTGACTCATTTGCAGGAGACGTTCGACATCCTAAGAAGGTACAACATGAAGCTCAACCCTGAGAAATGCTCTTTCGGAGTCGGATTGGGCAAAATTTTGGGCTTCATGGTGTCGAACAGGGGGATCGATATCAACCCTGATAAAATCAAGTCCGTCGAGGAGATCACCGTGGTAAACAATGTGAAAGCTGTACAGCGGCTAACCGGGCAGATATCAGCCTTACGCCGATTCATCTCGAGGTCATCAGATTGGATTCATCACTTTTTCTCCCTACTCAAGAAGAAAAACAACTTCGAGTGGACTCTAGAATGCCAACATGCCTAAGAAGAATTAAAGCGGTATCTCTCGAGCCCACCCCTGCTCCATACCCCAAAGGAGGACAAAACAATTTACTTATATTTGGCTGTGTCCGAGGTAGCGGTAAATGGTGTGTTGGCTCGGGAAGAACAAGGTATGCAATTCCCTATCTATTACGTAAGTCGGACCCTAGGAGATGCTGAAACCAGGTATCTGCACTTAGAAAAACTAGCTCTTGCATTAGTAAGTGCATCTAGGAAATTGAAACCTTACTTTCAATGCCACCCTATATGTGTTTTAACTAAATATCCTCTTCAAAACATCTTGCATAAGCCCGAATTATCGGGCCGATTGGCCAAATGGGCCATCGAACTCGCACGGTATGATATCGAGTATCAAACCCGAACGGCTATCAAGTCTCAAATTTTGGCGGACTTCGTGGCCGATTTTACGCCTGCCCTCGTGCCCGAAGTAGAGGAAGAACTCTTGTTAAAAACGGGCATATCATCGGGTTTATGGACCCTTTTCAATGACAAAGCCTCGAACGTGGAAGGGTCCGGGCTCGACATAGTTATAAAACAGCCTACGGGTGGCATAATTAGACAATCTATAAAAACTTCGAAATTGACTAACAATGAGGCTGAGTATGAGGCCATGATTTCAGGTCTCGAACTGGCCAAAGGCCCAGGAGCAGAGGTCATCGAAGAAAAATATGACTCTCTTCTTGTTGTAAACCAAGTAAATGGGAGCTTCGAGGTTCAAGAAGATAGGATGCAAAGATACTTAGACAAGCTTCTAGTGACATTGCATCGTTTCAAAGAATGGACCCTGGTCCACATACCTCGAGAACAGAATAGCGAGGCCAATGCACTCGCAAACTTGGGATCGACTGTCGTACAACTATCCAAATCGGTGATCGAAGAAAGCCATGCCGAAATCAACTCAACGAGTCTAACATGGGATTGGAGGAACAAATACATTGACTACTTGAAACATGGGAAGCTCCTTACGGACCCAAAGGAATCAAGTGCCCTTCAAGCCAAAGCAGCCCGATTTTCACTCGACGAGAATGGAACACTATACGGAACGACCTTCGATGGGCCACTAGCAGTATGCTTGGGACCAGGGGACACCGACTACGTGCTACGAGAAATCCATGAAGGCACTTGTTGAAACCACTCCGGTGCTGATTCTTTAGTTTGAAAGGTGATCAGAGCAATTTACTATTGGGATAACATGGAAAAGGACACCAAGGAATTCGTTAGAAGATGTGACAAATGCCAAAGATTTGCACCGATGATTCACCAACCCAGTGAACAACTACACTCAGTCCTATCCCCGTGGCCATTCATAAAATGGGGGATGGACATCATCGGCCCCCTACCAACAGCACCAAGTAAAGCTAGATTTATTTGATTTATGACTACTTCTCGAAATGGGTAGAAGAACAGGCCTTCGAGAAGATAAGAGAAAAAGAAATCATCGACTTCATATGGGACCACATCATATGCCGATTCGAGATCCCCTCAGAGATTAAATATGATAATGGAAAGCAGTTCATCGGCAACAAGTGACGAAATTCCTCGAAGATCATAAAATCAAAAGATCATATCGATGCCTTACCACCCAAGTGCAAATGGTCAAGCCGAGTCCACAAACAAAACTATCATTCAAACCTTAAAGAAGAGGTTAGAGAATGCAAAAGGAAAGTAGAGAGATGTGTTTCCCGAGGTACTATGGGCGTATCAAACAACTTCGAAGTCAAGCATATGGGAGACCCCGTTCTCTTTGGTATATGGGTCCAAGGCATTGATACCAGTCGAGGTCGGAGAACCAAGTTCCAGATTTCAGCACTCTACTGAGGACACAAACAACGAGGCCATGAACACCGCCCTCGAGCTACTAGATGAAAAGCCCGAGGCCACATTAGTTCAAATGGACGCTCAAAAGCAAGGGATCGAAAGGTACTACAACAGAAGAACAAGCCTACGATACTTCAGAGTCGGGGACTTAGTTCTAAGGAAAGTCACCCGCAACACTCGAAACCCAAACGAAGGTAAACTAGGCCATAGTTGGGAAGGATCGTACCGCGTCCTCGGAGTAGTAGGCAAAGGATCCTACAAACTTAGCACCATGGAAGGCGAGCAACTACCAAGCATTTGGAACATATCGATGCTCAAACTCTATTATTGCTAAGGTATAACCTTCTCCCTTTTCATTTATGTTTCATACTAACCTTTCGCAGGTGTTCGATTGAGAGGGATCGAAGCACCCTTCAACTCAAAGACCTTGGGTTTTAAAGCATGCGTTGCACTCTTTTTCCCTTAGATCGGGTTTTATCCCGAATGGGTTTTACCTACAAGTTTTTAAAGATGGAAACACCTATATGATACCTAAGTAAAACTCAACAAGTATTCAAGGCTTCTTTTCAATCAACCTTGAATACTGGGGGGCATCACTCTCGGAGATTACTTTTTCAAAGAAATCAAGTTATGCAAAAGATGCCTCGATAGGAGAATGTTGTAATGGGCCAAACGGTCAAATGAACAGTGTCCGTGTAGAATAGTCGAGCCCCCGATGGCAAAAACATGTACGAATGTATCAAGTAATCCAAAAAAGCATCCTTATTTATCAAAACACTTTGTGCCTCAAAGAAGTTTAGTATTTTCACATGAAACGACTCAAGGGCCAAATACTCTCGAACACTTGGGGACTGTAATCGACAGTCAGCTTATCGAGTCATCAAAGACTCGAACTCGTAAGACCTCAATGAGGCAACATCGAGCTCATAAGACCTCAATGAGGCAACATCGAATCTATAAGACCTCAATGCGGCAATATCAAGTCTACAAGACCTTGATGAGGCAACATCAAACTTATAAGACCTTAAAAAGGCATAACCCCGATATTAAGGCCAAGCCTATATATTCGAACTTGTAAGACCCCTAAAAAGGCATACTCTCGATATTAAGGCCGAGGTCATCTCACCCGGGGACTAAAGGCTACGACCGAAAATAAAGACTATGGTCATATGAAAAGGCTATGACCAAAATAATGCGGCTCGGAGACGTTCGACTTCCGCCATAAAACTAAAGGCCTTCGAATACTTCGAAAAAACTGGTTAATCAGGCTACCCTCGACATAATCAAATGAGCTTCGATAATATCAGCTCTGAACAATGTAAAGGCTTAAAAAAATCAACATTTGAGAGAATCTCATGAGGTACTCAATTATCATCGCATATCGACTTATAATCGAGGTTCCTATTTGAACCGTCAAAAAGTCGGACATATACAAAACATGCCAAGGCATAACAAAATCTTAAAAGTCTTTAGCCAAAATGGGGGAAAATTATAGCCATATTAGAGGTCGAATTGACCCAATCTAAAACGAGCCTAAGGGCCGATATGTAAGAGCCTAAGGGACAACCTAAAGATCCTAAGGGCCAATCTAAAGAGCCTAAGGGCCAGATTGAAAAGATCCTAAGGGCCGATATTTAAAACCTTATGGCCGACACCCAAAGAACTTAAAGGTAAAAACACACTGTGCTAGTGACCCCGCCTAAGTTCGGACTCGAAAGTTTCGAGCTAAAGCTTAGCTCGAAGATCGTACCCTAAATGGTCACCTATTATCGATCATTCATCGAACGCAAAAACCTAAGGGTTTTATATTCTAAGTCCGACACATCGGACTAATCATTGACAAGCATCAAATTTCAAAAGCAACGGCAAGAGGAAAATCAACTCAAAGATAGAACAATAAATTTCTTTATATCAAGATAAAGGTACATTTACTATACTCCCACAGGGAGCCTTTACAAAAAATGAAAAGTCTCAGTCTATCTTCGGGGACTTAGTATTTTCCTCCTCGGGGACTCTGCCTTCATCAACCCCCTTGGGACTAGCTTCCTCGTCGGCCTCTTCCTCATCGTCTTCAGCATCAGCTTCATCATCGGAGGAAAGGAGGAACTTGGCATCAATCTCGTCTGCCTTAGCCTGATCTATCTCCTCTAAGAGATCGAAGCCCTTAGCATGAATCTCCTCGAGGGTTTTCCTCCGGGATCTGCATCGGGCATAGTCGTTGTTTCTTCTCTCTTAATCGGAGGCCCCTCTCAACTCCATTTGAGCATCATAAATATCTTTCAAATGGATGGCTACCTTCTTGTCGGCCTTTTCTTGTATCTCTTTAGCTTCGGCTCGGGCTTCCTCGATCTCGGCCTTTTCCTTCGTGAGACCAGCCTCGAGCTTAGTTATCATGCCCTCCTGAATCAAATTGCTCTCTTTATCGTTTCGAAGTTGAATCTCGAGGGCGGACGCTTTAGCCAATGCTTCTTTCTTGGCCGCATCAAGGACATCCATTTGTGCCTTCCACTCATTGCATTCAGAGTTGACTTGGGAGACCTCGCCCTGAAGACGCTCCAGCATCTTCACTTTCGCTGCAGCCGAGTTATTGAAGTGTTAGCCTCCAAAGGTGGGAGAGGAAGCCCATATTCTTTCAAAACAGAGGTTACTTGTTTCTCGAGCTCGTCCTCATAGTCACGAGCTCGTGTCAACTCCGATTGAAGGTGTATCAGTTCTTTTTCCTTCTCGGCACAAAGAAGTTTGAGGGTCCTCTCCTCATTCAAAGATCTACGCAGCTCGGCCTCACGGCGACGTAGCTCAGCCTTAAATTGTCGAAGGTCTACGGAAAGAAAAGTTTGTTCATACAAATAAAGAAAGTATGAAGTTAGAAAGATTATAGTACTATTAAAAACTCACTATTGAACAAAGTCGTTGAGATTCCTCAAAGATCGACTATGCATCAGCTGGTTCGGCCTCATCGATCCCAGTAAAGCAACCCTAGAAGGGGTCGTTCTCACTTGGGATTCCACCTAACTCGGGCATCTTAAGGTCTCGAGCATCCCTAATGGTGTTTTAAGAGAAATACGGAAATAATGGTGAGTGACCTACTATCACGACCTCGGGGAAATCACCCGAGGCGCTCTGATCGGGCAGAGGTACTTTGACGCTTTTTCCCGTTGAAGTATTCCCCGAAGTCTGAGAATCAGTTGGCAAGTCAGGAGACGAAGGGACTTCGTCCTCTTTCTTCTTTTGATCTCCTCCCTTAAGGCTAAGGGCTTCGGTTGTTGCGGGCTTAACTACCTCAGAAGGTTTTTTTATTCGAGTCACCAATGTCGAACCCTCCATTTCGTCATCATCATCGCCCGTGGATCGACGGATGAAGTCGAAGTCCTCATTAATGACTACATTCTTTTTACGTCCCGAGCTGGCTTTGCTTTGCTTTGGGAGTCCTCATCCTTCGAGGACCTTTTTATCTTATTATCTTTCTTCGGCTTCGAAGTCGAAGGCTCCTCTTCCTCACCGAGAGGGGGTGACCTCATCTCGAAGAACTCACCAATACCTGCAACAGAGAAGTTAGGTCCTATGAAGAAAAATATCTCTTAAAAAGGAATAAGTATGATTATAACATGCACCATGGTGCTTCGCCTCCCACTTTCCCCTCGACAAGTCCATCCAATTGCATTTATCGTATGCCGAAGTAGCGTAAAGTTTGTGAGCCCAGTCCGCGAGGTCGAGGACCGCATCAGGCATCCATGAGACCGTTGAAAGAAAAGAAAAGGAACAGTCACTCAATGTATAACAAAATGAAAGGAAGATGAAGAATCACATTTTACTCACGTGTGAAGTTCCATTTCTTGGGGAACGACAGGAACTATTTCAAAGGAATGACGTCGATGGTCTTCACAGTGATGAAGCGGCTCATCCAACCTCGATCCCTGCTCTCGTTGTTGCTATCAAATAAAGATTTGGTGGACCAGCGTTGGAGCCTGATTAGACATCGGAAATGCCGAGGCCGATACAATTGAATGAAGTGGCTGAGAGTGAATTCGATCCCGGCCTTGCCAACAAATAATCTCATCATCAACACGATCAGCCAGAAGGACAGATGGATTTGGGATATGGTAACTTGGTACCTGTGGCAGAACTCGAGCACGAGTGGGTCGAGAGGCCTAATGTAAAAGGGTATATCGGGAGGTTTCTCTACTGTAAAGTCCTTCTGCAAGGTAAATCTGCTTGGAATAATCTCATTGAGCGCCGGCGGCTTGCCATCGGCCAGACGGGAAGAAGAAGTAGAGGTTCCTTCTTTCTGAGGAACGAATTTGGAGCTTTCTTCTTTATGAGGAACGAATTTGGATGTTTTAGCCATGATTTCTTTAGGGTAAGAAGGAGGAGATGAAAACACCGACACCATTTTAAGCTGACACGGCGGAAGAATTGGTGGAGAAATGTGGGTTTATAAAGGGAGATAGTTGCTGCAGAATGATAAAGTTCTTAATGAAGTGAAGAAAGCAAGTATATATAAGAGAAAATGGCAACTGTTCATTGATGTTAATGGCCAACCGGCCTAGACGAGCAATTATGACTTCTTGGGGAAGAATCGACGGGTCGCTTCAGTCGCTTCAATGCCTGCGTCATAGGAATGACATCATCGAACGGGGATTCGAAGGGTCGAGAATTCAAATAGTTTCTTATCATTTCACTCTAAGAAATGCGAGGACTATCTGTATACGGTCGATATCGGAGAGTCCGATATCGAGGTCTCTATTATTATGTTCCGAGCCCGAGCTCGTGTTCGAAGTAAAGCTTGAGTCTTATCTCAGAACATGACCCTCGAGAGAGTATATCGAAGGCCCATCACGGCCTACCTCGAAGCAGGATAAAATCGATGATCGTCATGGAAAGGCGGGAAATTCCCAAGGACACGTGGTTAGAGCTCATAAGGTTTGCAAGAGATAGTACAAGTCCGTACTAGGCCGTTATACCGCTGTACCAATAGCAATTCTCTGTCATTATTAAACATGTATTATGTTGGGATTCCCCGCTCCTATATAAAGGGGACCCCAATCATTCTTGTGATATAAAACATTCACTGCAATAGAACATTCTCTGATTTTCTCGTTTAACGTGCTCAACATTGACTCTCAGCTCTCTTATTCTTCATTTATTGCTATTATCTGATCTCGAGGTCCCCGATCCCTGTGAGCTCAAGGCCCCAGTTCTATGGCAAGAGTGGTTTGGCTATCACATTTTCCTTACTTACACTTATCATTTCTTGATTATTAGCTAGTATTAGAATAAATCACATATTTTTAGAACCACAAATCAAATATAATTGTTAAAACCATTTTCAAGGTAAACAAAAATCTATGGGCTCAAGACATTTTCCATGATTTTGCCCAAAAAAATGAGTAGACAATTAAAATAAACATTTTATTCTTTATTGTATCTTAAAAAACAAATGCACACTTCAAACTCCAATATTTGGCGCAAGTTTTTTGTCTTGCTACAATATTGGAGTTTCAATCAAGTTCTATATATATATATTTCTTCTTCTTTTGTTTTCTCCTTTCGTTCTCTTTCTCTTTTCTTCTTTTCTTTTTTCTCTTTTCTCTTGTTCTTTTTCGTTCTTTTCTGTTTTGCCGTTAGATTTTTTCTTGTCTTTCTTTTCTATCATATTGTGTGTGTATATGGAATTATATTTAGAGGATAGTTGGGATGTGGGGAGTTAGGATGTGAGAAGTAGATGTGTGTTATGTGAAGAGTGGGGAGTTAAGTTAGGAAAGTGGGGAAGTGGAGAAGAGATGTGTTAGTTATTATTATTATAAGAAAATAAAAATTATAAAATTAAGATAAAGTATGCATGATATATTAAAGAAGTAAGAAGAACTCGGGAACAAGTAAATTATTGTGTACCAGTATATGACATAATTTATATGAACAAAAGACCGTATGCGCAATTAATTGGTTGAATTGAGGTGTTTGAAAGAAAACATGAGACTAATTTATCTAAGTCATAACAAATGCGGGAGATTGTTACGTATTTTACTATTACGATTTATATATTTATATTTTTTTTAATAATTCATGTCCATAATCTTGATCGAGTTCCATTCGTACGAAGAAGAGACAGTAATCAAAAATATAAAATAGATACCTGCTAATTCATAAAGCAGTATAATAATTAAGTTTGAGTTTCGGCTGCGTGCGTGCTCCTGACAAATTAATTAGACAAGACCTTCAAAATCCAAAATCACACGCCTTAGTTATCTGTGTTCTGTTCCTGTTATCTCCTTCATTTGCCTCTTTCAATTCCTATTCCACTTCTTCAGTTTCTAATTGCTTCATCTCCCTCCATTTTGTCTTTCCTTCTTTCACCATATCCTACCTCTTCAGTTCCTTAAATTCTTCCTCAGTCCAAACATCTATAGGTTTCTTCTTTCACTCTAAACAAACAATGGCGGATGATGCAAGTTCTGGCTCCACGGACCAAGCACTAAATCAGCGAACAGCTCAAAAGAACAAGTCTACACATACTCCTTTTTCTAAAGTGTGGAGCGATGAAGACGAAGTGTCCATACTTACAGGTATTATCAAGTTCCGTAGAGAAAAAGGACTTGATATACAAACAAATATGTTTGAATTTTATAATTACGTTATAGATTCTCTTATGCTTCGAGCGACATTAACTCAGTTAAGAGAAAAAGTGAGAGGTTTGAGGAAAAAATATGAGAAAAATGTTAGCGGTAAAAAGAGTCCAAAAACTCCACATGAGGTGGAGTTGTTTCAGTTGTCTCAAAAAATATGGATGGTTAATGCCAAAGAATCTGAACAGCAAAAAGAATTTGTGGGCGGGAAATCGGAAACCCCAAACACATCGGAACCCAGGCAGCCAGTAAAACAGAACTTACTGGAAAATTGGATGTGGCAGCAACACATTCCAGAATTTGAACAGCCAACACATGAATTAATATCGAAAATTGGGCTGGGTTCTCAAAATCTGCTAGCATTGCTAAAGCGTATAGCAGAAGATGTGGAACTTGTTGCAAATGCTATGTCACGTTCACAAAGGCAAGATGTTAGAGAACGGTCGTATCTTTATTTTCTAAGCACGGATTTACTTGTGAAGTTTGGGAGAGTGGTGACGGAGATCAAAGCGAAACCAGAAATGGTAAAATCATGCTCAGTTTTCTCATTCATTTCCTATGATTCAAAAGCAAATTTAATCATATTATTCTCATTCCTTGTTTTGTTGTACTTCTCATCTCAATGAGCTGTTTTAGGTCCTCTCTTTTTAAAAAAAAATTAAAAATCTCGGTGACTTCTATGATGCGTGTTTGAATTATATTTCAGAGTCATTCTTCTGAACTACTTGAACAAGAGATATTAAAAGCCTACTTGGAAGCAAGGACAGAGCACGCGCAATTAGTTTCAAATGCCTATAATACTTTCATTCAGGTAACCATTTTATCTCATTTGATTCAACAGAATCCTGAGTTTCAATTAATTTACCGTTTTTGTTTGTTTGTTTTTTTTTTTTTTTTTTTTTTTTTTTTTTTTTTTTTTTTTTTTTTGTGCAAGGCTGATGTTGCTGTAGCTACTCCGACCAAACCCATGAAGAAAGGTTTGATCTTTTGCCTCTTTTTGTTTGTGGATTTTAAGGTTTTGTTCTATTTGCTTTGTTTGTATACGGATCTTAGAGTTCATGTTGTATGAGCACAAAAATACTTTTTTCGTGTACCATTTTACTGTTGCGGAATATCGTGGCTTAACCAACACACAATCACACACACAAAGCAAATAGAGAAGAAAAATCAACACAAGGATTTAACGAGGTTCGGCTAAGCCTAATCCTCGGGACAAAAGCAGAGAGAGTTTTCCATTATAAATGAGAAGAAAAACACAGTACAATTTATAGGATTCCCAACCACAACCCCTATATATAGATCCTAAATAGTCTCAAGCCTTAAGAGAAAGGTTTCCCAATTTGACAAAGACTATAGTTTAATTTTCCTTTCCCAAATCTATTAAGACAACAAGTTTTCCTAAACCTATAGGGATTATGGTTTTCCTAAAAATGCAAGGAAATAATTCAAGCCACAAAATAACAAATCTTCCCCTTGGCTTGAATTCTCTTCATCAACAGGAACATCGTCTCTCTACCTTGCCCTCGCCTAACCTTGTTAAGAGACTCAATCTCTTTAGCCATAGCACTAATCCGTCGATTTGGTTCTGTACTATGAATAGCTTCTGAGTATAGCTATAACACTCAAATGCATCAACAGTCTCTGCAACTGCCAAAGCAAATCCCACTGGATTCGTATATCCAAGAAGATTCCCATCAACTACGTTTGCAAACCTTTGCGGTCGGTTGATCACTCTCTTCTATTTGCCTGTTGTAATGCTTTATGGTTGTTGCGCATGTGCATCAACATTATCATCTTGATCAATATTTTGCACCTCCTCCACTTCCTCTACTTTAGAATTACTGGGCTGATCTAGTGGAGATTCAATTTCTAGCTCTGTGCGGTCACTGACACCACGATCTGTTTCTGCTATTGCCTTCTCCCTCTGACTGTCCAGTGAGGCAGATTCATTGAATGTTACATCCCTACTGATAATTAGCCCTGGAGTCTTTTGATCTGTGTACCACAACCTATAACCTTTCACTCCAGTTGCATACTCTATAAATATGCACTTCTTTGCCCTCGGCTCAAGTTTTCCATCCCTCACATGAGCGTAAGCAAGACAACCAAATATCCTTAAATTTGAATAATCAGCAGGCGAACCGGACCATACCTCGAAAGGAGTTTTGAACTCAATAACTGTGGATGGAGATCTGTTGACCAAATAACAAGCTGTATTGGTTGCTTCAACCCAAAAATCTTTGCTAAACATGAATGTGAAAGCGTGCTTCGTGCCCTATCACAAAGTGTTCTGTTCCTACATTCTGCAACACCATTTTGTTGTGGTGTTCCGACACAAGTGCGGTGTCTCACTATGCCCTCTCTGTTGCAGAAATTATCGAACTCAGAATTGCAAAATTCCAACCCATTGTCAGTTCAAAGAAGCTTAACTTTTCTTTCCGTCTACCTCTCAATCATCGTCTTCCATTTAACAAATGTCGGAAATGCCTCATCTTTTGTTTTCAAATAATACACCCACACCTTCCTTGAGTAATCATCAATCAAAGTCATAAAATACCTGGCACCACTCTCGGAGGGAACTCTGTTTGGACCCCACAAGTCTGAGTGTATATAATCTAACTTGTCTATGGTCTTGTGTTCGGTCTTCTTGCTGAACTTTGCCCTTGTCTGTTTTCCAAACACACAATGCTCACAAAATTCAAAACTTGATTTTTGTACCCATTCAGCAAATTCTGCTTACTCAACAAAGACAATCCATTATCACTCATATGGCCAAGTCGCAAGTGCCACAACTGAGACTGATTCAGATCACTTTTCGTAGAAACTACAACAACTTCCCCTTCAAGTACATTGGCCTAAAGATGATACAATTTAGAATGTAGTTTTACCCTTCATGAGTACCATGGAGCCTTTACACACCATAAGTATTCCATTCTCAGAGTGAAATTTATACCCTTGATCATCCAAAGCCGAAAGAGAAATCAAATTTCTCTTTATCCAAGGGACATGCCAACACTCAACGTTTCTGATAATTCCGTCGAACATTCTCAATTTGATGTTACCAATCCCCTTTACTGGCAACGGATTATCATCTCCCATGTAGGCAGTCCCACTCATTTGTTTGTAAGTTGCAAACCAATTCTTGTGCGGACACTTGTGAAAAGTAGCTCCAGAATCAAGAACCCAACAATTCTGCCCATGACTAGAACTCACGGCAGAGACCTCCCCTACATAGTTACTATCATTAGAATTATTGCCAGTGTGAACAATATTTGCCGAATTATCTATTTTTTGCTTCCCTCTTTTCTCCTTCAGCTTAGGACAATCTCTCTTGTAGTGACCTTGCTCCCCGCACTCATAACAATGTTGCTTCCTTGCTCTAGACTTTGATCTCGCGGTTGACTTTTTCCCTGTTAAAGTCCTTTTATTGTGTTATTCCTCTAATCACAAGACCCTCACCCTCAATTCTGTTGTCTCGCTCTTTTTCAACTCTTTAGATTTTAGTGCATCACTAACGTCTTCCAGTGAAATGCTGTCTTTCCAATATAGCAGCGTATCAGCAAAAATATCATATGACGGTGGTAAAGAATATAACACAATCAAGGCTTGATCCTCACTCTCAATTTTGAT
The DNA here is from genome assembly GCA_005239495.1 of Nicotiana undulata. Lineage (NCBI taxonomy): Eukaryota > Viridiplantae > Streptophyta > Magnoliopsida > Solanales > Solanaceae > Nicotiana > Nicotiana undulata. The sequence continues at coordinate 33,339 of ML256631.1, forward strand.
ATCCACATTCTTCAGGGTCCATTATAATTGAATTAAACTTATCAAGGTGAATTTTAACAGGTGTACCTTCGTTCATACGGAGATTGTATAATCTCTTTTTCAGGTAGAGGCGGTTTGTCAGCGATTTCTTAGAATACAAATCTTCCAGCTTCTTCCATGCCATTGTTGCAGAAGTTTCTTCAGCAATTTCCCGAAGAACGCTATCTATAACGCTCTTGAAGATCGCACTCAAAGCCCTCTCCTTTAGGTCTGCCTTCTCTGTCTCTCTCTTCATCTCTCTCTTCAGGAAAATCCTCATCAATTGCCTTCCATAACCCTTGTAACACCAGAGACGATTTCATTCTAATCTTCCATAGACTGAAACTAGAACCCCCGTCAAATTTCTCTACTTCGTACTTTGTTGAAGATGATGAAGACATCTTAACCCTAGATTGTATGTAGAAACCCGAACTTTGCTCTAATACCAATTGTTGCGGAATATCGTGGGTTAACTAGCATACAATCACACACAAAGCAAATAGAGAAGAAAAATCAACACAAAGATTTAACGAGGTTCGGCTAAGCCTAATCCTCAGGACAAAAGCACTGAGAGTTTTCCACTATGAATGAGAAGAAAAGCACAGTACAATCTATAGGATCCCCAACTACAACCCCTATATAGATCCCAAATAGTTCCATGACTATAAGAGAAAGGTTTCCCAATTTGACAAGGATTATAGGTTTTCTTTTCCCAAATCTATTAGGACAATGAGTTTTCCTTAACCTGGATTATAGTTTTCCTAAAAATACAAGGAAATAATTCAAGCCACAAAATAACTTTTACCATAGGAAATTCAAAGGATTGTTTTTTGCTGATTCTTGGTAGAGGAGGAGATATTTGGTCGGTGGTGTGACTAATTCGTGTGTGTTCTCAGGGAAGAGAGAAGCTGAGAATGAAATTGAGAAGTTAGTGAGTACAAAGAAGCGAAAGAAACATTTGGCTGTGAAGAATGCTGTAGCACAAGCTGCTGAGAAACAGAAGAGCGATGCAAAAGCTCAGAAGAAGAAGAAACAAGAAACCAGTTCCTGTGACAATAGCTCTCAGCCAGAAGACGAGAAGGTAATACATGCACTAACTCTTTTCTTGTGCACCGGGCGGCCTTTTTTATTGTATTGCGTATTATGTCTGTTGAATTCATCTAGATATGTAGTCATATAATTGATAATGTGGGGTCTCATTCTTATTTTGTTATATATATGCAGCTTACTGAAACACTGACACCTCCTAAGAAAGTGACTCTTGCCAAGAATGGAAAATTAGCCAGCCGTTCGGACGATTCAGATTCTTCAGGCGAGGATGAAGTAATATCTCTTAACTTAGCAGAATCTAGCATATTTTTGATATATTTTGGCCAGTGATGTAACTAACTCTGCTTCTGTTGGTGTATAGGCTCGTTCTAAGAAGGCTGTTGCAACTTCAAGTAAGAATGGTGTTGCTGCTAAGAAGAATGATGATTCGAGTGATGATTCTAGTTCTGAGGAAAATAGCAGTTCTGAAGCCAAGAAATCTACTGCTAATGTCTCTGCTGCTGCTTCTAAGAAAGACCAGTCAAGGGATGAGTCTAGTTCTGAGGATGATAGCAGAAGCTCTGAGGAGGAGGAGGATGTTGTTAAGAAGGCGCCTGCTGCTGCCTCAAAAGAGGAAGAATCTAGTGACGAGTCCAGTGATGATGATGATAATGTAAGGGCATATGGAGTTGATGAAATTGGTGCTATATTGATATTTTAATAATGTTACTCCTTGATGCTATAGTTGATTTTCTTTTTGACAGGAGCCTCCATCTAAGGTAGTTTCTCAAACGATAAAAGCCCCTCAAGCCGTGAAAAAGAATAGTGACAGCTCTGAAGAAACCGACTCTGATGAAGATGATTTTGATTCGGACAAGGTTTGACCACTTGATATTTGATTTGTGTTATTTTTGTCCTCTTGCTACCGCATGAAATCCTTTATTTACTTAACTGAGTATTTTACTTGCCTTTTGAGTATCTTATCGTATTTTATTTGCATTTGCATGTTGTCTGATAGGCTGCTGCTGTATGTAAAAGGAAGGTAGGCTTGCAAAATCTTCATCTTCTACTTTTATTTTTTATTTACTTTGATAAGTCTCCATCATCTTTTTAATTGTATTTCATAATGTTCTTCTTGGCAATAAAATGAACCTTTCCGTTTCGTTCATGCAATTCGGAAATGAACATCTACGGTAATCAATGTTTTCTTAAAAAAGCTTAATTGTTTTATAGGTGAAATGACATTACATCCCTTTACTTCTGATATATCATCTTCGACGATGAATTATTTTAACCAACACGAAAATCTATCTCCATTTCTTTGACTTGTTGTTAGTAATTTGTTAGCCTCGGTTTACATTCTGTAGTTCTTTGCTTTCCCCATCCTTTGCAGGTCCCTTCATCTGCAGACGGTGATGATGAGAGTAAGCATGACACTTGTGATGAAAGTGATGAAGAAGAGCTTCAAAAGAAAAAGATCAAGGTCTGGATATGTTTCATTCGTGATATTTTTGTAACTTGTATTCCATTTTAGTTCATTGTCTAACAATTGTGTTTCACAGCCCTCTAGCACTCCAACTGTCTCAAATACTCGAAAGGAGAGTAGTTCTGAGGAAGATGTTCCTGCAGCCAAGATACGTCCTGCTAATGGCTCAGCTGCAGCTTCGAAGAAAGACGAGTCAAATGATGAGTCTAGTTCTGAGGATGATAGCAGCGGTGAGGAGGAGGAGGAGGATGCCGTTAATAAGGCGCCTGCTGCTGCACCTAAAAAGGGTACTGCCGCTGCCTCTAAAAAGGAAGAATCCAGCGACGAGTCGGGTTCAGATGATGATGTAAGGGCATATGCTAAGTGATAAATGCAAATATTCCAACTTGTATTTCGTTTTGGTTCATCATTTCACAATTCTGTTTCACAGCCCTCTAGCACTCCAGCTGTCTCAAAGAAGGAGAGTTGTTCTGAGGAATCTTCTGATGAAGACGAGTCCTCTGAAGAAGAAGAGGATGAAAAACCATCGAGAACTCCCAAGAAGGTAATATTTTCGTATCTTTTGGGTTGATCAGAATATTCCTTTTTGGCATAACTAGATGATCTGCATCTCTTCCGGCAGATTTCATAATTAGTTACAGCTACGTTCTTACAGTTGGTTGAGCTGCACTATTTGTTATGTCTCGTTGCTTTACAAAATTATATAGGCGTTTTGTATTTTACTTGAAACTATGCTGTTCATAATGCAGCAAAAGACCCCTATTACTCCTAGAGCTCAAACTCCGGGGTCAAAAACATTGTTTGTTGGAAATCTACCCAACTCGGTTGATGATGGTTCTTTTGAGGGCTCATGTTGAATTTGTCACTGCACAGAAGGTAAGTTATTTTCTCCGTAACAAAGTTGTTACTCTGATGCATGCTGCCAGATGAAAAAAGAAGAAGAAAGACTTAAAGACGCCAAATCACCACCTGCAATTTGTTGAACCGATAAACAGCTAAGCTCTATACATGGATAATTGCATTCTATTAATTGATGCAATTTGGTTCGTCCCATTTCTTCGCTTGTATTTTGTTTTTGCATTCAGTTCTAGCAAATTCTGTTCACTTTGTTAGTTTTACTTTGTTACTCTTGATATTTCTCTGAACGAGTGTACGATGATGTGATTATCTACTTGTACGGATAATATGCAATGCTTCTTCTTGATGCCCGACAGTTACTCAGTTTTGCTGCTGATATCTTATTATACATGATCTATCTGAAAGTTAAAAATATATTCTTCCAGAGTGTTATTCTCGCTTATTTTTCTCCTTTTGGTTTTCTGGCCCATCTTGTAGGATCTTGGTGATGCAGCGCCTTGATTGCTATTAATGGCTGAAGCTTACGGGTTGTTCAGGATGTGACAAACTAATGTTGTTTTTTGTGTTCTTGAAAGCATTAACAACTAGCTTTTTTGGATGTGGTGTCTAGTAGCATACTATATCTGTTTATATTTTTACAGACTGTTATTTTTATGACTCAAGACTGGCTCTTGTACGCTTGTTTTTGTAGCTGACATGGGTTTCATACTGAACTTTACAGGCCTACGTTATCTTATATGTGAAAAGCTTGTTCTAACTGAAGTTATATATTTCTTTTTAAAGTTTTCAGCTTCACCCTCAACTTTCATCGATACATCGTTTCTCCCATTATCTAGTTTTCTAGCATTCGAATAATATACGATCACATAAGTATGACTTCTGCCTCAATTTCTGTATACGGTTGAAATCGAGGCTATCGGATTTTATAATTTGATCGAGACTGGTACGTTGCACCGAAGATCAGCTTCGGCCAAATCGTGGAGCTGGGGTATTGAGTTCGAGAAGCTTCTTTCGAGATCAAGGTTGGTGTTAATCGAAGCCGAGGAAGACAGACTTCGAGTAATGTCAGAAATGGCTCGTTAACGGAAGAGCGAGATATCCGTGATTAGTCGAAGATCATGACGCAAATCCTACTGTAATTAGAGTTATACCATAAGTAGAATTTCTCTACTATATAAATAGGAGTTCTAATCATTTGTAACCATCATCATTCACAAAAATTATAGCAAATCAACTCTTTTTTTTCCTTCTCATTTACATTATTGTTCATCAGCTTGTTCCATTTTTTTTTTACTGTATCTTGCACTTATTAGTTCGAGGGTGTCTTGACTCGAGGGCTGAAGCTTTATATCGGACACCGGTTTGGTTTATTTATAATTCAATTCTGTCACTTACTTTCATATTTATCAATCAGTGTTGAGTGAAATCACGTATCTTTAAAACCACAATATAAGTTTAATTCTTATCCAAATTTTAGGGTAAACTGTTTGGCGCCCACCATGGGGCTAAGGATTATAGTGATTGTTCAATACTGATTCTGATAACACACACTACTTTACGCTTGTTCTTGTCAGTATTTTTGTTTCAGGATAAAATATGTCAAACTCACAAACAACACCCACACATGGTGATAATGGCCTCGGATTTCACGGGGAAAACAACAATGTAGTTGCTCCAGGGGTCAAGGTGCCTCAGTCTGATCTTGAGGGAGCACCGATTGCCAACCCAGTCGATGTTAGTTCGCATATCGCCTTAAATGCAAATTTGGACGCAGATCTCGAAGGAGCGTACGCAGAGAAGGTCGATCTGGTGGTCGAGGTACGCAGGGCGGAGGAGTCAGCCTCGAAGTGATATTTGAGATGCTACAGGCTCAACAAGCCTCTATTGCACAACTACAAAATCAGTATCGAACGCCGAGTGGGGTCGAACAGGAAGTCGCCCGCCGAACCGAGCCAGTGCCATAAAGATCGAATGCTAGTGAATCGACGATTGACCCCGCAGTGATGAAGATGCTCGAAGAGGTCACCAAACGAATTGAATCGGGAGAAAAGAAAATTGAGGCAACTGATAAGAAAGTAGAAACGTACAACTCCCGGGTTGATCAGATACCGGGGGAGCCGCATATTTTGAAGGGAATGGATTCAAGAAGTTTGTACAGAAGTCGTTTCCTCCAAGTGCGGCTCTGAAGCCCATTCCAAATAAATTTCGTATGCCGGAAATTCCGAAGTACAATGGGACCACCGATCCCAACGAGCATGTCACCTCCTATACATGCGCCATCAAAGGAAACGATTTGGAAGATGACGAGATCAAATATGTTCTATTGAAGAAGTTTGGAGAAACTCTATCGAAGTGAGCAATGATTTGGTACCATAATCTACTGCCAAATTCTATCGACTCATTCGCCATGCCTGCGGATTCTTTCGTAAAGGCACATGCCAAGGCAATAAAGGTTGCCACAAGGAAATCAAAAGTTTTCAAAGTAAAACAGAAGGATAACGAAATGCTTAGGGAGTTCGTGTCTCGGTTCCAAATGAAACGCATAGAGTTACCACCGGTCACAGATGATTGGGTTGTTCAAGCCTTTACTCAGGGGTTGAATGAACGAAGTTCGATAGCGTCACGTCAACTGAAGAAGAACTTGATTGAATATCCGGCGGTAACCTGGGCAGATGTACACAATTGGTACCAGTCAAAGATCAGAGTCGAGGATGATCAACTGGGAACTCCTTCCGGCTCCGTATATCCGAAAAAGACCATAGGCAGAAACCAGAGGGACATCGATAGGGAACCCGGGTTGAACAAAGACCGATATCAGCCATATAACACAAATTGCAGAAACGACGGCTTCGGACGCAATTCCATCCGAAATGATCGAAGGGGCGATCGAGGACAGAGTTCTCGGGGACTCATGAGCAAAAGTGGTTTTGACAAGCATGCCGACCCCACAGAGGCACCACGATTATCAGAGTATAACTTCAATATCGACGCACCAGGTATTGTGTCAGCAATTGGGAGAATCAAAGATACTAGGTGGCCCAGACCTATACAAAATGATCCTTCCCAAAGAAATGCCAATCTAATGTGCAAGTATCACGACACGTATGGCCACAGAACCGAATATTGCAGACAAGTGTGGTAAGAGGTAGCCCATTTATTCAACGAGGGCCACCTTCGAGAGTTCCTAAGTGATCGAGCCAAAAACCATTTCAAAGAAAGGGACGCTAACAAGAGAAATGAACAGGAAGAGCCACAACATGGATCCATATAATCATCGGTGGGGTCGATATTCCGCAAGGGCCCGTGTTCAAACGCACCAAATTATCCATTAAAGGGAAAAACGGACCCGAGATTATGTGCCGGAAGGCACCGTATCATTCAACGATTAGGAAGCAGAAGGAATCTCTCAACCCCATAATGATGCTTTGGTAATTTCTATCCTTATGAATAAAATTCAGGTTAAGCGTGTGTTAATTGATCCAGGGAGCTCGACAAATATAATCCGATCAAGGGTTGTAGAGAAGCTCAGCTTGCAAGATCAAATCGTACCTGCAGTTCGGGTCCTGAATGGTTTCAACATGACCACCGAAACAACTAAAGGTGAAATCATTTTACAGGTGAATGTAGCTGGAACTATACAAGAAACCAAATTCCATGTAACGAGGGAAACATGAGGTACACCGCCCTGCTCGGAAGGCCCTGGATTCACAACATGAGGTTAGTCCCTTCGACCCTCCAACAAATGTTGAAATTCCCAACGTCAGACGGGGTTAAAACGGTATATAGGGAGCAAGATGATGCAAAAGAAATGTTCGCAGTCAAACCGATATGGGTGCTTTCGACAACAAAGGGATCAGAGGTCAAAGGAAAACAGGAGGCCAAATAGCAACCACAACCACCAGCCTAGACTCAGTCGGAAAAGCAGGGAATGGAAGAAGAAGACGACGACCACTGAATCTCTCGATCCTTCATTATTACTGAAGATTTTGACGCCACCAAATCAACAGTCGAAGAGCTGGAACAGGTTATACTGACCGAGTACCTGCCCAAACAAAAGGTATACCTGGGTATGGGGTTAACCCCCGAACTCAGGAAAAAGCTCATTAACTTTCTTGTTGATATTATGGATTGTTTTGCTTGGTCGCACCTAGATATGACAGGGATTCCATTGGAGATAACAACACATCGGTTGAGTTTGAACCCGAAGTTCAGGCCGGTAAAACATAAAAGAATGTCCCAGTCCGATGTAAAATATGTATTCATCAAGGATGAGGTAACTAAACTTCTCAAAATAGGATCCATTCGGGAAGTAAAATATCCCAAATGGTTAGCAAACATAGTTGTAGTCCCTTAAAAGGGGAACAAACTTAGGATGTGTGTAGATTATAAAGATTTAAACAAAGCATGTCCCAAAGACTCTTTTCTTCTGCTGAACATCGATCGCATGATCGATGCCACGGCCGGCCACGAGATCCTTAGTTTTCTCGACGCCTACTCCGGGTAAAATCAAATTCAAATGAACCGGAGGATCAGGAGAAGACTTCATTCATCACTAAGTATGGCTCATATTGTTATAACGTAATGCCTTTTGGACTAAAAAATGTTGGTGCTACTTACCAACGCCTAGTGAACAAAATGTTCAAAGAACAAATAGGTAAATCATTCGAGGTATATATTGACGATATGCTAGTTAAGTCTCTGCACGCAGAGGACCATTTAACACATTTTCAGGAAACCTTCAACATTTTGAGAAAATACAACATGAAGCTCAACCCCGAGAAATGTGCCTTCGGGGTCAGTTCGGGCAAGTTCCTCGGCTTTATGGTGTCGAAACGGGGGATTGTAACCCCGATAAAATCAAGGCGATCGAAGACATCACAGTCGTGGACAGTGTTAAGGCCGTACAAAGATTGACAGGACGAATAGCCACCTTAGGCCGATTCATTTCGAGGTATTCAGATCAAAGCCACATGTTCTTCTTGCTGCTAAAAAAGAAGAACAATTTTGGTTGGACCCCGGAATGTCAACAGGCGTTGGAATAATTGAAGCGGTACCTCTCGAGTCCACCATTGCTTCATACTCCAAAAGAAGACAAACAACTATACTTATACTTAGCAGTCTCGGAAGTCACTGTAAGTGGTGTCCTAGTTCGAGAAGAGCAAGGTACGCAATTTCCCGTTTATTATGTTAGTCGAACTTTAGGCGAGGCGGAAACCCGGTACCCACACTTAGAAAAATTGGCGCTTTCTTTAATAAGCGCCTCTAGGAAACTAAAACCGTGTTTTTAGTGTCACCCAATATGTGTAGTAACCACTTATCCTCTTCGTAATGTTTTGTATAAGCCCGAACTATCGGGCCGATTGGCCAAATGGGCTGTCGAACTCAGTGGGTATGATATTGAGTATAAACCCCGAATGGCTATCAAGTCTCAAATCTTAGCTGACTTCGTGGCTGACTTCACGCCAGCCCTCGTACCCGAGGTCGAAAAGGAACTTTTGTTAAAATTGGGTACATCATCGGGGGTGTGGACCTTTTTTACAGACGACGCTTTGAATGTGAAAGGGTCCGGGCTAGGTATCGTTTTGAAGCCGCCCACGGGAAATACAATTAAGCAATCTATCAAAGCTTCTAAGTTGACTAACAGTGAAGCTGAGTACGAGGCCATGATTGCAGGTCTCGAAGTGGCTAAGAGCTTGGGAGCAGAATGTGACTCCCTACTGGTGGTAAACCAAGTCAACAAAACCTTCGAGGTTCGAGAGGATAGAATGCAGAGGTAATTGGATAAATTGCAAGTAACATTACATCGATTTAAAGAATGGACCTTACAACATGTATGTCGAGAACAAAACAGCGACCGATGCCCTTGCAAATTTGGGGTCATCAGTCGAAGACGACGAAATCAGCTCGAGGACCGTCGTACAACTTTCGAAGCCAGTAACGAGGAAGGACATGGTGAAATAAACTCCACAAGCCTAACTTGGGACCGGAGGAATAAATATACCGAGTATCTAAAAATGGGAAGCTCCCATCGGACCCTAAGGAATCAAGGACTCTACGGGAAAAAGCTGCTCGATTCACAATGGCTGAAGATGGAACATTATATAGGAGGATGTTCGATGGACCGTTGGAAGTATGCTTGGGACCAGGAGACACCGTACGTCCTACAAGAAGTTCACGAGGGTAATTGCGGGAACCATTTCAGTGTCGAATCACTAGTTCACAAAGTCATCGGAGAAGGATACTATTGGGCTAATATAAAGAAAGAAACTAAAGAATTCGTTCGAAAATGCGATAAGTGCCAAAGGCATGCACTGATGATCCACCAACCCGGAGAGTAACTTCATTCAGTCCTGTCGCGCCCCCTTTTTCCTCGCGGAGTCCGGGTTTATGACATTGGTTGAGACAACTCGTTCCTTTTGGGAAAAGGGTTTGTGTTTTTGAAGAGTCGCCACCTAACGATTTTAAGGTGCGTTAGGGCACCTAAGGGGTCCATTTATAACCACGTTGATTACCAGAGTTAGGGTAAGGTTTTGAAATTATCCTAAGGGGAAGGTGTTAGGCACCCCTCAGGATCCACAAATGTGGTTCCCGTCCAAACAGTTTTTTGTGGATTTGTACAATTTAGCAAATAAACAAGTAGGGCTCAAATAATAGGGGATTTAAGTCTAAGTACAGGAGTTTGAAAATAGTTAATGGGGAGCTAGCTTTTGAAAAGAATTACATATTTATGAAAATAAAGGGATATCCTAGGTTTGTTTATGATATGGATCACATCAATGCAATACCCGGTATGACACTCCTCAAAGAGGGGCTACACGTGATATTAACGCACCGGTCATCATATCCATATCTACCATTTCCCACCCCGTGAAGGTAACTAAAGCGCGTGTTGGTCACGACCTCTATTGCATGCTGTTACCCGAGGAATTTAGGACCTATATCCTATATGAAAGGTGCTAGGCTGACCCTCAGGTTTTAAAGGTAAAACTGCTAGGGCGACACGTAATAAAAACAGATAGGACTTCAGTTAAGGGGAAAAGTATGGAAACCAGATAAAAGCTCAAGTATACCTCCACACATATTGCACATAAACAACATGTCTCATACACCTAAGGTCCATTTTTAGATCCTAAACATGATGTCTAAGTGATAATGGCAGATTCAAATTTATAACTCAGAGAGGAAGTCCTAATCAGGCTTACCTACTAATTTTAACATGCTGTCAGTTAAACACAATTACAAAGACAGTTCTGGTTTTATTTTTTATGGTGATTACCTAAGGCTTGCCTAGGTGTAAATAATATGCAACCGTTGTTCAGTTTTATCGATAATTCCAGGTTGTTATACCCAATAGCATGCAATTTTTAGGTGTTGCAGATACTCGGAGACTAATTTACCAGTTTGTTTAGGACATGAGGACTGCTTTAGATATCTATATTTAGACTAGGTATGATTGAATAAGTACAACCCTAAAATATGATCTCTAATGCAGCATGATGCATAATAACTTAACAGGATTTCTGAATGCACATTAGGTTATGCACAGTTTTAAGATAAACATGAATGATAGTTTTAACGTTGTTTACCTAAAGCAGGATTTCTGCGTATATAGCATGGATGCAGCAGAGTGAGTGCATGAATAACAACTAGCGTAGATTTATTTATCCTAAGGCAGGATTTTTTAAATGAAATTCAGGGCGTGTTTCCAAGGCAAAATCACATGACAACAATTTTTATTTATTTATCCTATAAACAGGATTTCTAAATGGTGGTGAGATGCTGAAAACAATACATGTAAGTCCTAAATAACATGACATCTAATAATTTAATATGTTGTATCTAAACATGGCTGCTATTGCACACAAAGAATGTAAACCTAGGAGGCATGATTTCTACCCTTGATTACACTATAACATGCATATTACACCCCCCCCCCCCCCATT
>ML256631.1:44945-83212 GCA_005239495.1 Nicotiana undulata
TGAAATTTTTTATCCTTGTTTTCCCTATTACATGCCTTTTTCCCCCCCCCCCCCCCCATTTTCACTATCCGTCCCCGAGTTGTTTACAAATAGTTATTACCGACCATTGAATATGATTTACATAATTGAAATAGAGAAAAATAAGAAGTTAACTATAATAGGCCCAAGTTCTCCATGTCCTCAATACCAAGTATGTTTCACAGCCTTTTCACAATCCGGATGTGTCATAGTTCCCTAAGGACCTCAAGGGATCCCGGGCAGTGCTCACACCCAGATTTCATAGCCAAGATAGAGTAGGTGCAGTGTGGAAGAGCCAGCCTTAGTGTGTCAAAGTTCATAGGGAGCTCAGGGTCCCAAAACAGTGCTCACACTAAGGGGGCAGAACTTAAGGGGTCTAAGAGTTGAGTGAGAGTGCTTGACATAGTTTTGAAAGAGTTAAGTGGGGAAAAAACAGTTTTGAGAGAGGGTGAATAAGACAACCTCAGAATCAAAATAACACACACAGTTCAGGGAAGCAAATACAAACAGGGGCAAAGGACAACGGGGGCAAGTAGTTCACATGTAAGAGCATATTTGCACATAGGTAGACATCAGAGAAAGAATTTCAAGACTCAACAGTCACAACACATTTCATCACAAGGGGTTCAGGCCAGGAGCTTGACAGTATTAGATTGAGGAATGTCAAACAGGTTCACATATCAAGTTCAGGGAAAGGGCTCAGGATTACTCAGTAGCTAAAAGGGGGTCATGCATACATGCTGATAATGTACTGGGGTTAGGGAATGGTGCAAAAATGGTATCAAACTAATAGGGGAAGCAGTAACATGCTGAAATAAGGGGAAGGGGGATCATATAGACAAAATAGATATTCTAGTTACAGGGTAAGCGATAGAACCACAGGTAGAAGCATAAAGAAATAAGGGAAAGTGCAATGCGAACATAAACATTTTGTTTTGGATGCTAGAAATCAAATAGAGAACATACCAGTAAACGTGAGAGAATAGAACAGTAGTGTGCAGGAGAATAGAGCAATATCACAGTAGTGTGCAGAGCAGTAGAGCAGTAATGAGTTATTCAGTCTTGGCTTTCAGCCGACTGAGTAGCCAGTAATCAATAAGAGAAGCAAGAGAGAATGTATAGGAAAGTAAGAGAGAATTCAGAGCAATGAGTGTCTCTATCTGTCTTTGTTTGTGCTAAAGAAAGAGTATTTATAGCTATTGAAACGAGTAGAGAATAACATAATTATAGAAACAGTACCAATCAAAATCAATCAGAGGTCCGGACTCCCTTCAATTAGGGAGTCATGATTCAAATGGGTATAAATTGTATCAAATAAGGAAAGAATCACTTAGAAGGCTGATTCTACCATAATAGGACTAGTAAAGAATGTGGCATGTAATAAAGGTTAAGTACATAATATTTCAAGCAAGGAAAATATATATTGAGCGTGTTTATATGGTAAAAATATAAATTAGTTCTGGAAATTAGTCAAAGAATCACAGATGGGACTAAAATCACAAGGAGTCAATCTTAATTAAGGAAAACAATCTCACAAGCAATTCAAATCAATACGGGATTATAAGGGACATGCACAAAATTATAGATTCAAGGAGAATATCACACATGAGCGGGGTAACATGCTATAGGCAAGGATAACAGGAAACCAACCTTAATTAAAGAAATATCTCAAGAATCAGAATAGAATATCATGCAAGATCAATGAAGAACCAATCACAGGGATTCGAAGACACGCCAATAGAGAACAATACTAATTTAGGAGAAATTAGCACAAGCTTATGAGAACAAACAGAATGAACTCGAAAGTCAGAAACCCTAATAAGCAAACATAGGGTAAAACCACATAAGTCAAGAATTCACATAAGTAAAGAAATATCTCACCAACAGTGATGAACAAAAATAGAGTAGAATCACATAATAGGCAGGAAAACATAGGAAAAAATCACAGAATCGCAGAACGTTCATAAGGGATATACAGATTAATTGAAAACAGTACCAAAGACAAACTCAGAACCTTAAGAAAAAATTAGGGTTTTCAACATAGTAACTCGGATAGAGGAGAATCTTAAAATAAACCATTAAAACATAGTAGAAACCTTAGGATAATACTAAAAGTCATAGAAAAATCGTTTTAAAAGGGATCATGGAACCCTAGTTTGAAAACGAAGAGCTATTTTAGGAAAAATCGGAGAATCTTTGGGGAAAACAACAATGAATTCATAACATACACAGATCTAAAACAGATCTAAAAGTCGGAAAATCTTAGGCGTTAGGGTTTCAGAGAACCCAGAGAAAACAAGAAACCTTAAAAATGTCACTGTCTTTAGCCGAAAAAGTCATAGATCTTACTCAAACGACCGGAGGTGGCCAGAAAAGGGCATGAGGGACCATGGGAGGAGTTGAACCGCTCCAGGTTCACATGAGAACCTTAGGGTAACATCAAACCGGCATGGGGTGAAGCAGGGGCCAGGAGATGATGAGAGGCCATGGTTTCCGGTGAGGGAAGTGGCCGGAGAAGGTGGACAGTGCCCATCGGAGATGAAGAGACGAGAAGGTTCTAGAGAGAATCGGAGATAGAGAGGGAGTAGAGAGATGAATGATAGGGGAGTGAATGAGATGGGGGGTAGTCATTAGGGTCTTAATTAGGAAAGAACGGATCTGGTCCGTTGATTAAAATTAATCAACGGTCCAGATCAAAAGTGGGGATTGGGTCGGGTAGGCTTAGAGATTGGGCTTAGGTTATTGGGTTATTTGGATTGGGTATTGGGCTGGTCCCAATTGGGTAGGGGTCAGGTTAATTTAGGCTATAATTTAAATAGGAAGGGCTAATTATTAAATACTCAATTAAATAGATAGATAATTAATAAAAATAGCCAATAATTAGATGAAATGAAATTAAGGTTAAATAAGTGAAATTAAGGTAATTAACTAGTATTAAAAATAAAAAATGACGGATTATTGAATTAAAATAGTATAAAATATGCAATTAGGCTATAATTGCAAAATTATTGTAATTATAGCCAAATAATGCCAGATTGGCTATGAAATAGTTGAATCCTAATGGGATTAAAAATGATATATTGAGTTAGGAAATATTTTGAAATTATCTGTAATGCAATTTATGAATAATTATTGGATGTAAAGTACTGAATAAAATTAGAAAATAAATTGATAAAAGTATAAAAAATTATGGAAAAAATACCAGTTATTATAAAAAGTGACTTTGAAGTTACATATGCAAAATTTAAAATAATTTGGGGAAAAATTGGGTATCAACAACTGCCCCTCTTTACCCGGGAAGGATGAAAGAATTGTCGGGTAAAGACATGATGGCCAATTTTGACCGAGCGAAGCGGTTTGAAGAGGTTTAGGCCGCACCCTGGTTTATGAGTTGCCTACATATCCATGGTTTTACATGAATCAGGCCGTATGTAGTTCAGGAGTCATCGGCGAAGTATACCGATGAAGCTTTACAAGAACGGACGCAATGTATGGGGTTGGGTGAATAAACGGCTTATGGGAATGGTTAGGGGAACTGGAGCGGGACCGCTCCTGCCAGGGTGACCGTTGCTTGCCGAATTACCTGCAAATAAATAATACAAGCATATATTGTGCGTAATTTAAACATGATGCAAGTTCTAGTCGGACTATGAATGTTGTCTTTGGACGGTTAAGGATGACGTCTTTAGACCATGATGTCCTAGGCCATGGATTGCTTGATGTAGGATTCGCAGGCCATGAAATGACGTTCTCGATCTATGAGTATGGTGCCTCCGAAGCATGACGCCTTTGAATAATGATATGCAAATGATTAAAGAGATCCTTAGGCCATGACATGGTGTTCTCGGGCCATGAAGATGGTGCCTTCAAACGATGACGCCTTTGGATAAGTTGGCGATATTTCAGCCCATGAAGATTCAATAGTATGATGTTGACAAGACAGAGCTTAGTCTTGCATATTGAAAGGGCAGGGCTTAGCCCGAAAGGAAAGCAAAGTAAATAGTGCTTGAGACAGCGGTTAGTCTCGAAAAGTAAATTGGAGGCAGAGCTTAGCCTCGGAAGAAAGAAAAGTAGCCTTATGCAAAGATGCAGATGGAGACAGTGCTTAGTCTCGGAAGGCTGAAAGGTAGCCTTATGCAGGTGGAAGGCAGAATAGTAGCCCTATGCGATGTAGATGGAGACAATGCTTAGTCTCGGAAGGCAGAATAGTAGCCTTATGCAGATGCAGATGGAGGTATATCTTAACCTCGGAAGGCAGAATGGTAGCCTTATGCAATGCAGATGGAGGTAGAGCTTAACCTTGGAAGGTAGAATGGTAGCCCTATGCGATGTAGATGGAGACAATGCTTAGTCTCGGAAGGCAGAATGGTAGCCTTATGCAGATGCAGATGGAGGTAGAGCTTAACCTCGGAAGGTAGAATGGTAGCCTTATGCAATGCAGATGGAGGTAGAGCTTAAACTCGAAAGGCAGAATGGTAGCCTTATGCAAATTGGAAGGCAGAATGGTAACCTTATGCATATAGAAGGCAGAATAGTAGCCTTATGCAGGAATGCAGATGCAAATGGAGACAGTGCTTAGTCTCGAAAGGCAAAATGGTAGCCTTATGCAGAGATGCGAATGCAGCGGGAGACAACGTTTAGTCTCGGAAGGCAGAAAGGTAGCCTTATGCAAGAAATAAAATAACAGTAGGAATTCTTAGCTGGTAATAAATTGCGGTATTGTGACCATTGAGAGCATTGTGATCATGAAGCATTGTTTGCATTGATGGTAAATGTAGGCAAGTGCAACGGTTTTGAGAATCGCATTTTGAACAATGTTTTTCCCCTGGGGAGACAATATGTTTAGGGATTTTGCAACCTTAGTGCCTGCATCCAAAGAAAAATCGTGAGTAGTTTAAGGGGAGGGTTAGTTCGTATCCCCGCCGGCTTTGCTTGCCTCGTTCGGCTTGATATGATGATATTGTCTGTATCATTGGGGTAGCGTTTGCTAAACTAAGCTGCTTCAAGAACAAACATACATGATTCTTGTAAAAGTCTAACATAATATATAATTTGAAAATAATTTTTTGGATGAACCGACGACTGTGACATGGTTCGAGACATTGCTACTTCTCCTACTACGGAATTTTGAGGGTCCTCCTTAAAATTCTACCCCAGTTTGATGGGTGAACACTTCTGACTGTTGCTCGTGCGGCGATCGGCTGAACTTGCTTCAAAATTTTGAGGGTCCTCCTCAAAATTCTTCCCCAATTTCCAATTGCGGGGGAAAATGAAATTTTTATTGAATTGTGACCGAACCCATAGGGCTGCCTATGTATCCCCTCTTAAACGGGAATCAGGTCAGGCGTAGTTCAATTTACATCATGATAAGGCATAAAAGATTACACGTAGTAGCACTTGACTGCATCTGAATTGATTGGTTTTGGCCATACTTCTCCATCCATTTCTGCAAGTATAAGAGCTCCTCCTGTCAGCACTCGGTGAACCATGTACGGGCCTTGCCAGTTGGGAGAGAATTTCCCTTTGGCTTCGTCTTGATGTGGAAAGATTTTCTTTAACACCAGATGCCCTGATGTGAACGACCTCGGCTTGAATTTCTTGTTGAAGTCTCTAGACATTCTATTCTGGTAGAGTTGACCATAGTAGACTGCATTCATTCTCCTTCCGTCTATGAGGGTCAACTGCTCATAACGGTTCTTTACCCATTCTGCGTCGCTGAGCTCAGCTTCTTGTATAATTCTTAGAGACGGAATTTCAACTTCGGCAGGAATAACAGTCTCTGTACCATAAACCATCATATAGGGAGTCGCCCCGGTTGATGTGCGGACTGTGGTGCGGTATCCCAACAGAGCAAATGATAACTTCTCATGCCACTGTTTGTGCTTCTCTATTATTTTCCTCAATATCTTCTTGATGTTTTTGTTGGAAGACTCTACAGCTCCATTCATCTAGGGCCGTTAGGCTGTGGAATTCTTGTGTTTGATCTTGAAGGTTTCGCACATAGCTTTCATCAAATCACTGTTGAGATTGGAACCATTCTCGGTGATGATTGACTCGGGAACTCCAAATCGACAAACAATGCGGTCACGGACAAAGTCGGCCACGACTTTCTTAGTTACTGCCTTGTAGGATGCTGTTTCGACCCATTTGGTGAAATAATCGATGGCTACTAGGATGAACCTGTGTCCGTTGGAGGCGGCAGGCTCAATTTGTCCAATAACGTCCATTCCCCAAGCGACGAATGGCCACAGTGAGCTTGTGGCATTAACTCGTTTGGAGGTACCTTTATCATGTCTGCATGTATCTAACAGCGGTGGCATTTCCAGACATACTAGATGCATCCCGTTTCCATAGTCACCCAAAAGTAACCAACCCTGAGTATCTTCTTTGCTAAGACAAAACCGTTCATATGTGGACCGCATGTCCCAGCATGAATTTCCTCTAGTAGCATGGATGCTTCCTTTGCGTTGACACATCTTAATAATCCCAAATCGGGAGTCCTCCTATACAGGATCTTCCGTTATGAAAGAAATTGTTGGCTAGTCTCTGAAGTGTGTGTTTCTGAGTAGGATTTGCAAGCTCTGGGTACTCTCCTTTTGCCAAGTATTCCTTAACGTCTTGAAACCAAGGTTTTTCGTCTGCTTCTTCTTCGATATGGGCACAGTATGCTGGCTGATTATGGATCTTCACTGGAATAGGATCAATGAAATTCTTGTCTGGATGCTGAGTCATATAGACAATATCAAACTCGCTTAACAATATTTGGAACTTGGCCATCTTGCCAGTGGGCATGGTCTTTTGAAAGATGTACTTCAAGGGATCCATCCTGGAGATGAGATATGTGGTATAGGCACAGAAATAGTGCCTCAGCTTCTGCACTACCCAAGTCAAAGCGCAGCAAGTGCGTTCCAGCAGAGAGTATCGGGCCTCATACGGGGTGAATTTCTTGCTAAGATAATAGATGGCTTGCTCCTTTCTCCCTGTTTCATCGTGTTGCCCCAGAACGCAGCCGAAAGCTCCATCTAATACTGCAAGGTAGAGTAGAAAAGTTCTACATGGCTCAGGTGGTACCAAGACTGGTGGTGTTGACAAGTACTCCTTAATTATGTCAAAAGCCTCTTGGAAATCATCGGTCCATTTGGTTGCGGCATCCTTCTTCAGCATCTTGAAGATCGGCTCACAGATGACTGTAGACTATGCTATGAACCGGCTGATGTAGTTAAGTCATCCCAAGAAACTCATCACGTCTTTATTATTCCTTGGCGGTGGTAATTCTTGGATGGATTTGACCTTTGACGGATCCAGTTCTATCCCTCGGCGGCTGACAATGAACCCGAGCAACTTCCCAGCAGGAACCCTGAATGCACACTTCGCGGGATTCAGTTTCAGATTGTATTTTCGCAACTTATTGAAGAACTTCCTCAAGTCTGCTATGTGATCATTGTCTTTCTTGGATTTGATAATAACATCATCCACGTATACCTCAATCTCTTTGTGTATCGTGGAAGATAGTGGTCATAGCCCTCATGTAGGTGGCCCCTGCGTTCTTCAGGCCGAATGGCATCATCTTGTAACAATATACTCCCCACGGTGTAATGAAATCCATTTTCTCAGCATCTTCCTCATCCATCCATATCTGATGATAGCCAGCGAAGCAATCTACGAATGACTGTAGCTCATGCTTGGCGCAATTGTCAATCGGGATATGTATATTTGGCAAAGGGAAGTCGTCTTTCGGACTAGCTCGGTTGAGATCCTGGTATTCTACACAGACTCTGACCTTCCCATCCTTCTTTGGCACTGGCACAATGTTGGCTAACCATGTCGGGTACTTAACTACCCTGAGAACTTTGGCATTGATCTGCTTGGTAACTTCTTCCTTGATTTTCAAACTCATGTCGGGTTTGAACTTTCTGAGCTTTTGCTTTACCGGTGGACACATTGGATTGGTTGGCAGTTTGTGAGCCACAATAGACGTACTTAGACCAGTCATGTCATCATACGACCATGCGAATATATCCTCATACTCTTTTAGGAATTCTGTGTATTCCTTCTTTTTTGATGGCGACAGGTGAATGTTGATTCGTGTTTCCTTAACATTTTCTGAATCTCCCAAGTTGACAACTTCGGTCTCTTCCAGGTTGGACTTGGGTTTGTTCTCAAAATTCTCAACTTCTTTAACAATATCGTCCGGTATATCATCTCCCTCTGAATAAATGTCGTTTGTTGCGTTGTCTCGTTGCATGTCACAATCATTGGTTTGTCAAGACAGGTAATAGTAATGATGTATAGGTAAAGTAATGAGAGAAAATGATAGAAATAAATATTGATTCATAATAAAATTAAAACGCCTTTGATAAATTGAATAATTGTTTTGAACATTTAAAGATCTTGTTGCAGGAATTAAAATGCGAAAAGGAAATCATTTAGTAAAGAAAATAGTGAATAATGCTTGTTTTAGCTTTGCTACCCCGAGGCTCGTCGGGCTTTGGTTGTCCAGATGGTCCAGTTCTTGAGGTACGTCCCTCTGCTCACAACTTGTATAGAAGGGCCTTCCTCCCCCTCTTCCTCGAGAATGACACAACAGTCCATATTACTGTCCTCCAGAAATAAGTTCCTCATTGCTACAAGTGCTTCTTCTTCGTCTGACCCATAAATAATGTCGGCATGTTGGAAGGTCTGCTCCAGATGCAGTATCGGCTGCTCTAGTGGATAGTAAGGACCGCACCAAGGTGGCGACCAGTCGTCATACTCCTGCCAAGTATATTCGTATCCCAAACCAAAAGTAGTGCCATGGATTTTGATCTTGATAGGCTTAGAGATTCCTTGGAGGTTCTTGTCGAGCCCTTTGTCAGGCTCGTACCCACTCCAGCTTAGTATGCTTTCGATATTTCTATCCCACCATTTGTCTTTGTCGATAGCATTTACCCGTTCAATGTGGTGGTAGGTTTCTCCACCTAGCTTCCTTCTTCCCTCGATTTCCGGAATAGTCTGGAGACTGTAAATAGGGTTTCTACCATCGCCATGAATAATCACCTCTTGGTGGTTCCACTCGAACTTCACTACCTGATGCAGCGTTGACGCTACGGCCCCAGAAGCATGTATCTGTGGTCGTACTACTAACAAGTTGTAGGATGTTGGTACATCTATCACTTGGAAATCAACCTCGAACCAGGTTGGTCCCATTTGCAGGCATAGACTAATCTCACCAACGATGGACCTTTGAGAACCATCAAAAGCCTTCACATTGATTGCTCCATCCTTTATCTCATGCAGCCCTTTACCCAATTTCTTGAGTGTTATCAACGGACAGATGTTAAGACTGGACCCTCCATAAATTAGGATTCTTGTGATGAAATAATCTTCGCATTGCACGGTGATGTACAGTGATTTGTTGTGCCCTAACCCTTCAGGTGGCAGCTCGTCCTCATGAAAGGTGATCTTGTGGCTTTCCAATACATGGCCTACCATATTGGCCATTTCCCCGCTAGTGATATTGTTCGGCACATATGCTTCGTTCAACACCTTCAACAAAGCACTCATGTGCATTTTAGAATTTTGCAGCAAAGAGAGAATGGATATTTGTATTGGCGTCTTGTTCACCTGGTCAATGACTGAGTACTCCTTGGCATGTACCTTCTTCCAAAGGTCGTCCGGACCTATCTCAATAAGGGGAGGCCTCTTGGAAGTCTGCTTGCTTGATTCGGCTAGATACTCAGGGGTATAGACTCTACCAGTTCTTGTCATACCCTGTGCTGCAACAGCTTCTTCGGTCTGGACCTTGCCTTTCCTTCTTGCCTCGGCTGTATAGTCCCAGGGTACAACGTTTGTATAGGGTGGTGTGGTTGACATCGCCACTGGGATCGGCGCGGCTATCCTTACTTCGAAGGGAACATGTGCCTTCGGTGGCAAGACTGCAACCTCGAATGGTGTGAGTGCACTTGTCGGAGACACGAATTCAACCTCAATTGGTATCGGTGTCTTTGCGAGTGGATCTTCTTCAAACTCAAGAGGTATAAACATATTCACCTCAGCGTCTTCAAATGGTTGGATTTGGACTATGATTGGATTGAGAGTAATTGCCGATTTCTTTGGGTTATCGCCTTCTACGATCAACCCGATCGATCCATCGGAATCCCAGTCATCGTCTATTTCAATCATGTGGATACCTCCACCCTTATGGTCTGGCAGAGGATTGTTGTTGACGTTCAGAGCGGGCTCTTTTTCCACAATGACCTTGTTATCAATCAAGGACTGTATCTTTTCTTTCAAAGATCGGCATTCACCGATGGTGTGCCCTTTCATGACGGAGTGGTATGCACAGGACTTGTTTGGATTAACTCACTGAGAAGGATTCTTAGGGGTTGCAGCAGGGATGGGAGTGACATAACCAGCAGCTTTGAGCTTCTCATACAACTGGTCGATGGGTTCAGCGATGGCGGTATACTATTTTGGAGGTCTGCGGTCAAAATTAGGTTGAGGTCTAGGGAAATTTTGGCGTGTAGGGGGTGATTGATAATGGGATGGTTAAGAATTGTAAGTGTGGTAAACAGAAGCGGGTTGGGAGTATCTGGGTGAAGTAGGTTGATATGTGGGTGGTGGAGATTGGTAAGTTGGTGGTGGAACTTGGTATGAAGGCGAGAGTGCTTGGTAATTTGAGGTTGGTTCGTATGTGAGTGGAGGTGTTGGGTACGTTTGGTATTTGAGTGAGGATTTGGCTCTTTGTGCAACCATCACGGCTCCCACGTCCCTTTTCTTGGACACATCACCGGACTGTAAAGCCTTATTTGTAGCTTTCAAGGCTTCAAAATTCGTGACCATGCCACTTTTAATACCTTCGTCGATCCTTTCTCCCATCTAGATAATGTCAGATAATTTGTGGTTCTCAATCATCATCAACCGTTCATAGTACTGCGGATCCTGAGCCCGGACGAAGAACTTGTTCATCTGTTCCTCCTCTAAGGCGGGTCTGACCTTAGCAGCTTCGGAGACAAAATTCACGATATAATGAATATGGAAGTAATAACAAGAATTTCATCAAAAATAGACTCACGGGAATGCTTGACACACAATGCATAGGTACTCGTCACCTCACCTATGCATTGAACATGATAAACACATAGCACATAGCACACAATACCTATTCCCTCACCAAAGCTAGGCAAGACACTTACCTCGGGTCCAAGAATAGCAATTCAAGCCTCTAATACCGCCTTTCCTTTTGAATTCAACTCCGAAACGACAATATCTAGACATAATTAACTTATTAACATCAATAATGACTCATTAATACAATCTCATAGCCTAAATATACAATTCCTAGCATTCTTCCAAAAATACCAAATTTGACCCCGGGCCTGCTTGGTCCAAACACGAGGCTCGGACCAAAACCCGATTACCCATACCCCCACGAGTTCAAATATATAATTTGTTTTTAAATCCGACCCCAAATTGAGGTTGAATTACCCAAAATCCCATAAACTCCAACTCTACCCAAAACCCCTAATTTCTACTTTGATTTTAGGATTTTAGGCCTAGATTCTAGAGATTAATGAAGAGGAATGGAAGGAATTAGTGTTAGAATCACTTACCCAAATGGTTATGGAGGAGAACTAGCTTAGGAATCGCCTATGGGGTCTTGGAGAAGAAGAAGTTGGTGAAATATGAAAAATCTCGGGGTAAGTATTCTGTTTTTGGGGTTTAAAAATAACATGGCGAAACCTATGTGATCGCATATATCCTTCCGCGATCGCATAGGGGTCTGGATCTTGGTCAATGCGATCGTGGGGTGATGGTTGTGATCGCGGAAGTCTACTGGCTTGAGCTCTGCGATCGCAGAAGGGAATATGCGATCGCAGAGGGTAATTACCCGGCTCTCACCCAGATCACCTACACCCTATGCGATCGCGGAAGGATATATGCGATCGCATAGGGTCACAATACCCTCCCCCATTCACTCCTCTATGCGATCGCGACCTTACCTATGCGATCGCATAGAGTAATTTCCCTGACACTAGATACAACACCCTTTACACCAAATTTCTAACTTTTTGCACCCCATTAGCTACCCGAAACTCACCCGAGCCCTCGGGTCTCAAAACCAAAAACACACACGACTCCCAAATCATCCTACGGACTTATTTAAGAATTTAAATTACCAAAATATCATCAAAATCAATGAATTAAACCACAAAAGTCATAGAATTTTCTTAAAAGTTTATAAGGTTCAATTATTCCGATTTTGATTCGAAACACGTCATTTCAAGTCCGTTTTACACCAAATTTCACAGATAGCTCAGATAACATATATTAAACCTGTTCCGGGCTCCGGAACCATAATACGGGCCCGGTAACACAGTTTGCACCTCAAAATTCATTTTCAAAAACCTTTATATTTTTCAGAAAAGTATTTTCTTTAAAAATTCATTTCTCGGGCTTGGGACCTCGGAATTCGGTTCCGGACATATGCCCAAGTCCCATATTTTCCTACGAACCCTCCGGGACCATCAAATCACGGGTCCAGATCCATTTACCAAAAATGTTGACCAAAGTCAACTTTAATCAATTAATTATTAGAAATTTCATTTTTCATCAAGTTTTCACATAAAAGCTTTCTGGCTACCTGCCCGGGCTGCGCATGCATGTCGAGGTGAGATTAACGGAGGCTTTCGGGGCCTCGGAACACCGATTTAGCTAAAATATCATAGGATGACCTTTTGGGTCATCACAATCTCCACCTCTAAAACAAACGTTCATCCTCGAACGGACATAGGAAAGTACCTGAGTCTGAGAAAAGATGGGGATAACGGCTCCGCATATCGGACTCGGACTCCCAAGTAGCTGCCTCGGCAGGCTGACCTCTCCACTGAACCCTAACTGAAGGATAACTCTTCGATCTCAACTGACAAACCTGCCTAGCTAATATGGCTATCGGCTCCTCCTAACATGAGATGGTAATGTACCTCCGGAGCATAGATACATGAAACACTGCATGCACGGATGATAAATGCGGTGGCAAGGCAAGTCTGTAGGCCACTTCTCCTACCTTGTCCAAAATCTCAAATGGACCAATGTACCTAAGGCTCAACTTGCCCTTCTTCCCGAACCTCATCACGCCCTTCATAGGCGACACTCGAAGAAACACATGGTCTCCTATCATGAAAGCCAAGTCTCGAACTCTACGATCCGCATAACACTTTTGCTTGGACTGAGCTGTATGAAGTCTATCCTGAATGATCTTCACCTTGTCCAAGGCATCCTGAACCAACTCAGAACCCAACAATCTAGCCTCTCCCGGCTCAAACCATCCGATTGGAGACCGACATCACCTACCATACAACGCCTCATAAGGAGACATATGAATGCTCGATTGGTAGCTGTTGTTGTAGGCAAACTCTGCTAAAGGCAAGAACTGATCCCATGAACCACCAAAATCAATGACACAAGCTCGCAACATATCCTCCAAAATCTGAATAGTACGCTCGGAATGTTCGTTCGTCTGAGGATGAAATGTTGTGCTCATCTCAATCTGCGTACCCAACTCTCGCTGAAATACTCTCCAGAAATGGGAGGTAAACTGAGTACCTCGGTCTGATATAATGGATAAAGGCACACCATGCAATCTGACAATCTCTCTCATATAAATTTTGCCAACTTCTCTGCTGAATATGAAACTGCCACAGGAATGTGATGTGCTGACTTGGTCAGCCTATCCACAATAACCATACTGCATCAAACATCCTCTGAGTCCGTGGAAGCCCAACTAAAAAATCCATCATGATACGCTCACACTTCCACTCGGGAAGCTGAATCTGCTGCATCAAACCACCGGGTCTCTGGTGCTCATACTTAACCTGCTGACAATTCAAGCACCGAGCTACATAAGCTACAATATCCTTCTTCATTCTACGCTACCAATAATGTTGCCGCAAGTCCTGGTACATCTTTGCGACGCCCGGATGTATGGAATACCGGGAACTATGGGCCTTCTGCAATATCAAGTCACGAATGCCATCAATATCTGGCACACAAAAATGGCCCTGCATCCTCAGAACTCCCTCATCATCCACTGTGACCTGCTTGGCACCTCCGTGCCGAACTGTATCTCTAAGGGTACATAGATAAATCATCATACTGCCTGGCCCGAATATGATCATACAATGAAGAACGGGCCACAGTATGGGCCAACACACTGCCAGTCTCAGAAACCTACAATCTCACAAATCGGTTGGCTAAAGCCTGAACATCCAACGCAAGAGTTCGCTCCCCGACTGACCCTTACTAACTGACTTCCGGCTCAAAGCATCGGCCACCACATTGGCCTTCCCTGGATGATGAAGAATGGTAATATCATAATCCTTCAGCAACTCTAACCATTCCATATGCCTCATGTTCAACTCCTTCTGTCTTAACAGATACTGCAAGCTCTTATGGTCTGTGAACACCTCACATGGCACTCCGTACAGATAGTGCCTCCAAATCTTCAAAGCGTGAACAATAGCTGCAAGCTCCAAATCATGATCTGGATAGTTCTTCTCGTGGATCTTCAACTGACGGGAAGCATAGGCTATAACCTTGCCGTCCTGCATCAACACTGCACCAAGCCCAACTCGTGAAGCATCACAATACACGGTATACGGTCCTGAACCTGAGGGAAATACTAACACTGGTGTCGTGGTCAAGGCTGTCTTGAGCTTCTGAAAGCTCGCCTCACACTCATCAGACCACCTGAACTGAGCACTCTTCTGGGTCAACCTGGTCATCGGGGTTGCGATAGATGAAAAGCCCTCCATAAATCGGCGATAATAACTAGTTAAGCCCAAGAAGCTCCGAATCTCTGTAGCTAAAGTGGGCCTAGGCCAATCTCTAACTGCTGAAATCTTCTTGGGATCTACCTGGATACCGTCTGATGAAACCACATGGCCTAGAAATGCAATTGAACTCAACCAAAACTCACACTTGGAGAATTTGGCATACAACTGACTATCCCTCAGAGTCTGTAGGACGACTCTAAGGTGCTGCTCATGTTCCTCTCGGCTGCGAGAGTATATCAATATATCATCAATGAAAAAAATAACGAACGAGTCTAAATAAGGCCTGAACACTCGATTCATCAACTCCATGAATGCAGCGGGGCATTAGTCAACCTAAAAGACATCACCAAAAACTCATAGTGCCCATAACGAGTGCGAAAATATGTCTTAGGGACATCAGAAGCCCTAATCCTCAGCTGATGGTAACCAGATCTCAAGTCTATCTTGGAGAACATCGTAGCACCCTGAAGCTGGTCAAAGAGATCATCAATCCTCGGCAAAGGATACTTGTTCTTAATAGTAACCTTATTCAACTGCCGGTAGTCAATACACATCCTCATCTAGCCATATTTCTTCTTGACAAACAACACTGGAGCACCCCAAGGAGAAACGCTAGGCCTAATGAAGCCTTTATCTAACAAGTCCTACAACTGCTCCTTTAACTCCTTCAACTCTGGTGGGGCCATACGATACGGTGGAGTTGAAATAGGCTGAGTGCCCTCAGCTACCTCAATACAAAAGTCAATATCCCTGTCAGGTGGCATACCCGGCAGGTCAGCAGGGAATACCTCTGGAAACTCACGAACCACGTGAACAGACTCTATCGAAGGAACCTCGGCACTAGGATCACGAACATATTCCAAATAGGCCAAACAACCCTTCTCGACCATGCGCTGAGCCTTCATATAAGAAATAACTCTACCTGAAGAATGACTAGGAGTACCTCTCCACTCTAAATGAGGTACTCCAGGCAAGGCTAAGGTCACTGTCTTGGCATGACAGTCCAGAATAGCATGGTAGGGGGATAGCCAGTCCATACCCAATATAACATCAAAATCTACCATATCAAGGAGCAATAAATCTACCCGAGTCTCCAAACTCCCAATAACAACTAAGCAAGAACGGTAGACTCGATCTACCATAATAGAATCGCCCACCGGGGTAGACACATACACAGAAGTACTCAAAGAATCACGAGGCATGCTCAAATAAGAGGAAAAATATGAAGACACATAGGAGAAAGTAGAACCCGGATCAAATAACATCGAAGCATCTCGGCTGCAAACTGATACTGTACCTGTGATGACTGCATCGGAGGCCTCAGCCTCGGGCCTGGCAGGAATAGCATAACAACGGGGCGGAGCCCCTCCAATATGAACATCTCCTGGTCGACCTGCTGCGACCTGACCCCTGACCCTCGTGTACTGTGCTCCACCTCTATGAGTCTGACCTCCACCTCTGGCACCACGACCACCACCCCTAGCTGGCTGAGGGGGTGGGGGTGGGCCTGACGATGGAACTATGACACGAGAACCCTGATATCGAGGACCACTAGAAGCTCGGGGGAAATACCTGGCAACGTGCCCCGGAACACCACAAGAATAATACGGACTATGCTGATATGGTTGGGGACTCTGGAACTGCCCCGAACGACCCTGACCACCACTCTGTGATAAAATCATCTCAATCCTCCTGGCCACATCGGCCGCATCCTGGAAGGAAATATCAGTACCTGACTCCCTAGTCATCTGAAGTCTGATAGGCTGGGCCAAACCCTCAATAAATCTCCGAACCCTCTCCCGATCCGTGGGAAGTATCATCAATTCATGTCTGGCTAAGGTGATAAACCTGGTCTCGTACAGAGTGACTGTCATAGAACCTTGCTGGAGACGCTCAAACTGCCTCTGAAGATCCTTTCTCTGAGTAATGGGAAGGAACTTTTCCAAGAATACTCTGAGAACTGAGTCCAAGTCAAAGGTGAAGACCCAGCTGGTCTGGTCAAGCAATAATCCCTCCACCAAGTCTTGGTTGCGCCAGATAACCGAAAGGTAGCAAAGTCAACTCCATTGGACTCTACTATGCCCATGTTCCGAAGAACCTCATGGCAGTTGTCCAAATAATCCTGGGGGTCCTCTGATGGTGCACCAGTAAAAGTAGCAGTGAATAACTTGTTGAACCTATCCAATCTCCATAGAGCATCTGCTAACATAGTTGCTCCCTCAACTGCTGGTGCCACAATACCCGACTGAGCTACTCCAGTTGTCTGAGGTGCTGGAGTCTGAAACTCAGTGGCAACCTGCTCTGGGGTATGAATAATAGGAGTCTGGGTCCCTCCCCCAGCCTGAGAACCAGCTGGTACAATAGGAAGAAGACCGGCCCGAGCCACACTCTCCATAAGTCCCACCAAGCGGACTAGAGCATCCTGAAGCACTGGGGTGGCAATGAACCCCTCCGAGACCTGAGCTGGTCCGACTGGGACTGTCTGAGTAGGAACCTCACCGGCAAAGTCTACCTGTGGGTCCTCTACTGGGGTTGTTGCTCTAGGTTGAGCCCTGCCCCTACCGCGGCCTCTAGCACGGCCTAGGCCCCTCGTAGGAGCTGCAATAGGAGGATCGGGTTGCTAATCGGTAGATGAGGAAGCACGCATTCTCGCCATCTACGAGAGAGTAGAATAGAAACTCAATTAGTATTTAGAATTCATATCGCACGACAGAGAAGAAGAAATGTGTAGCTATTCCTAACGTTGCAGCCTCTGGGGGATAAGTACAGACGCCTCTGTACCGATACCTCAGACTCTACCAAGTTGTTCGTGAGTTGTGAGACCTAAGCAACCTAGAGCTCTGATACCAACTTATCACGACCCGAAAACCCACCTTTAGGTCGTGACTATGTCTAACGTTGAACCCGCTAGACAAGCCAACGTGTACAGTTAAACTAACTTGTTAACATAGAACTAACATAATTAACTAGAATCAACTTATAATTTTTAACAACGAAAATAGATAAATTTAAAAGCTAAGTGAAGAGAACAAAATCCAATACATCGCATAATCCCCAACACCGGGAGTCATAAACTCACGAACTTTCTATGGGAGTGCTAAATACAAAGTCTGAAAGAAAAGTACATAATGCGTCTCAGAAATACTAGAAGAAATACAAGACAGAATAAGGAACTAGTGATAGAAGAGACGCCAAGGCCCACGAACGTCAGCGGTCTACCTTGAAGTCTCTGAGG
Organism: Nicotiana undulata; assembly: GCA_005239495.1. Classification (NCBI taxonomy): domain Eukaryota; kingdom Viridiplantae; phylum Streptophyta; class Magnoliopsida; order Solanales; family Solanaceae; genus Nicotiana; species Nicotiana undulata. Next base: position 63,012 of record ML256631.1, read on the forward strand.
TGGACTGAAAGATACTCCCTCAACGATGTCCACTGGGTCCGGCCACGGGATCTGCACAATAATAAGAAGTGCAGTGTAGCATCAGTACAACCGACCCCATGTACTGAGTAAGTGTTGAGCCTAACCTCGGCCGAAGTAGTGACAAGGCTAGACTTGACAACAATCGATAACCGGTCCTATTCTACAACACATAACATGGAAAAGAGCAAAAAATAGCAGATAAGCATGGGATACGGGAGCAGATAATGGGGTAACAGGTGAGATAAAATAGTCAATTAAGCATATAGAGGTAACCAAGAAAGGCAAATTTAACCAAGATGCTAATGAAACAAGTATAAATGCCAGAAATACAAATAATGGCACGGCATCACCCTTCGTGCTTTTACTCTCTTCCTCACAATGCGATGTACAATATAAAATGATATGAATCATGGCACGGCATCACCCTTCGTGCTTTTACTCTCTTCCTCACTATGCAATATATGATGTAATCAATGTAAATCATGGCACGACATTACCCTTCGTGCTTTACACTCTTCCTCACCATAAAAATGACAATTATCAAAATGGCAAGGAATGCAACATAGTGGAAACACAAATCATAATCACCCGGCAAGGGGAATACTAACAGTCAATTTCATAATAATTTCTCGGGAAGGGTCTCAGCTATAACCAATCTTTTCAGGTATATCCTTTACAATTGGGATCTCAATCGAATCATTCACATCACAAGTTTACCAACAAGGATTTTCAACAACAATCAACTTCCAAGTAGAGACAAAATTCACGATATAATGAATATGGAAGTAATAACAAGAATTTCATCAAAAATAGACTCACGGGCATGCTTGACACACAATGCATAGGTACTCGTCACCTCACCTATGAATTGAACATGATAAACACATAGAACATAGCACACAATACCTATTCCCTCACCAAAGCTAGGCAAGACACTTACCTCGGGTCCAAGAATAGCAATTCAAGCCTCTAATACCGCCTTTCCTTTTGAATTCAACTCCGAAACGACAATATCTAGACATAATTAACTTATTAACATCAATAATGACTCGTTAATACAATCACATAGCCTAAATATACAATTCCTAGCAATCTTCCAAAAATACCAAAATTCGACCCCGGGCCCGCTTGGTCCAAACACGAGGCTCAGACCAAAACCCGATTACCCATACCCCCACGAGTTCAAATATATAATTTGTTTGAAATCCAACCCCAAATTGAGGTTGAATTACCAAAATACCATAAACCTCAACTCTACCAAAAACCCCTAATTTCTACTTTGATTTTAGGATTTTAGGCCTAGATTCTAGAGATTAATGAAGAGGAATGGAAGGAATTAGTGTTAGAATCACTTACCCAAATGGTTATGGAGGAGAACTAGCTTAGGAATCTCCTATGGGGTCTTGGAGAAGAAGAAGTTGGTGAAATATGAAAAATCCCGTGTAAGTATTCTGTTTTTGGGGTTTAAAAATAACTGGGCGAAAACGCCCTATGCGATCGCGGAGAAGGGGTTTCGATCGCATAGGGGTATGGGTCTTGGTCAATGCAATCGCGGGGTGATGGTTGCGATCGCGGAAGTCTACTGGCTTGAGCTCTGCGATCGCGGAAGGGAATATGGGATCGCAAAGGGTAATTACCCGACTCCCACCCAGATCCCCTACACCCTATGCGATCGCGGAAGGATATATGCGATCGCATCGGGTCACAGTACCCTCCCCCATTCACTCCTCTATGCGATCGCGACCTCACCTATGCGATCGTATAGAGTAATTTCCCTGACACCAGATACAGCACCCTTTACACCAGATTTGCTAACTTTTTGCACCTCGTTAGCTACCCGAAACTCACCCGAGCCCTCGTGTCTCAAAACCAAAAACACACACGACTCCCAAATAATCTTACGAACTTATTTAAGCATTTAAATTACCAAAATATCATCAAAATTAATGAATTAAACCTCAAAACTCATAGAATTTTCTTAAAACTTCATAAGGTTCAATTATTCCGATTTTGATCCGAAACACGTCATTTGAAGTCCGTTTTACACCAAATTTCACACATAGATCACATAACATATATTAAACCTGTTTCGGGATCCGGAACCATAATACGAGCCCGGTAACGCAGTTTGCACCTCAAAATTCATTTTCAAAAACCTTTATATTTTTTAGAAAATTATTTTCTTTAAAAATTCATTTCTCGGTCTTGGGACCTTGGAATTCGGTTCCGGACATACGCCCAAGTCCCATATTTTCCTACGGACCCTCCGGGATCGTCAAATCACGGGTCCGAGTCCGTTTACCAAAAATGTTGACCAAAGTCAACTTTAATCAATTAATTATTAGAAATTTCATTTTTCATCAAGTTTTCACATAAAAGCTTTCCGGCTACCCGCCCGGGCTACGCACGCATGTCGAGGTGAGATTAATAGAGGCTTTTGGGGCCTCGAAACACCGATTTCGCTAAAATATCATAGGATGACCTTTTGGGTCATCGCAAAGAGCCTAACGTCCATTATATTTTTTGAGTTCGAGAGTCCATACTCACTCAACTAAAACATAAGGATTTTACTACTTCGAGTTTGAGCAAGAGCTCAGTCGACTACAAAGGCAAAGGAAAGCTCCTTATGAGCTTTAGCCAAATCAGCTTGAAGGTCTCTAATCTCCTCATCTTAATGCCTGCAATGAAGCTTGAGAGATCTTCTCTTCTAAAAGCCTTTGGAGATCGGCCTTGCATTGGCTCAATTCAACCCGGGACTTAAGAGAAAGCCTGTATAAAAAAGGAGAAGAGTTAGACAAAAAAACAAAGGAATGCTACATCAACAAAAGAATTTAAAACCTACCTGGATCAGGAGACATTGGGCCTCTTTGAAGAGGTTAGATGCATCACTAAGATCGCAGGCATCCTCGACCCCGGTACAATAGTCCCGAAAAGGATCCTCTTCACCAGGAACTCTGCCTACTTCGGGAGTCCCCAAATCTTGAGCATCCCGTATAGCCTCCTCGAAATAGGCAAGAAGAGATGTCGAGTGACCTACTATCATTTCCCTAAGTGAGTCACTCGGGGTGCTCTTTTCAACTTGAGAGGTCTCAAGACCCGCCCCTTCGGGTATAATCGCCATTGGGCGAGAAGCATCTTTGATCTCGGAGGATTCGGGGACTTCGCCTGAATCCTTCTCCAAGGCCTCCTCAGCACGAGGTGGGGCCTCACCAGACACCACCGATTAATTGGCCTTGGGGGTCTCGATGGATTTTCTCACTCGGGTCACGAGCATCGAGTCACCATCTTCATTTTCTTCTTATTCCTCCCTCAATTCCTGAACTACATGGGCATGAAGAGCAATAACATTTGTCCTCGATTTGCTAATCGAGCTCTTTTTCTTATTAGGATTAGGGTCCTCGGAGGTCAAGTCCCTTCTTCTCTTATTTTCATTCGCCAACTTCGGAGCCAAAGCCTCCTCCTCACTAGACGGAGGCCTTAGGGCCGCATCCTTTCTCTGGCCTGCACGAGAAGAAATTAAGTAAGTGAAAAGAAATATCTCCAGTTCACCATATATGTGAAAAAGGAAACTTACCATGGTTCTTTGCTTCCCATCGACCTTTGGCCAAATCGCGCCAACCATGCTCATCATAAGTAAAGGTCGAAGCCAGTTTTCGGACCCAGCTCTCGAGGTCAGGGATCGCTCTAGGCATACAAACAACCGTTGCATGATGAAAGAAGACATTAAATAAAGTATAAAAACATAAAGAAACATGGAAATCGACAAGCGAAATAACTCTTACGTTTAGAGTTCCATTTCTCGGGAAATGGCATCTTCTCCTTTGGAATGAGATTGGAGGTCCTCACCTGAACAAATTGGCCCATTCATCCTCGGTCTCTGTCCTCATGGATGCTCGAGAACAACATCTTGGTTGCCCAACATTACAGCTTGATCAATCCTCAAAAGATACGAGGGTTGTATAACCTGAAGAGGTGATCGAGGGTGAACAGAAACCCCTCGGCTTTTCTTGTGAAGAGTCAGAGTATGATCACTATGCGCCAAAATGAGGGATGTATTTGGCCTAAAGTCACATGGTATTGACGACAAAAGTCTATGAAGACAGGATCGAGAGGGCCCAACGTGAAAGGGTAAGTGTAAACACTTAGGTACTCTTCCACGTGGGTCGTGATGCTCTCTTCAGGGGATGGGATCTCTATCACTTTGTCCCCCCAGTTACAATCTCTCTTTATTTTATCGAGATAACCAACGGTTATCGAGCAGATATATCTCGATACGTGCTCACACCAACCAGGGATTGATAGAGGTTTCTTGGTTTTGAAGTCAGATTTAAGAACACACTCCTCAAGGAGCAGATCCACCGACGTTTTATCGTCGGTCGGTCGTGAAGAAGAAGAAGAAGATTCTTCCTTTTGTTGAACCGTTTTAGATGTTTTCGCCATTGTATGAGTTGAAAAAAGAAGAAGATAGTAAGGTTTTGTGTTTGAGAGATTGGCGGTGAAACTTAAAGACTAATGGTAAGGAAGAACTTGAGAGAGATAAAAACCTAGAGAACTGGATAAAGGTAAAGTTTGATTCAATGGGGAGAAGGCATATTTATGGATTTACGGCGACGGTTCAACGGCACTAGTGGTCGACCACTAACTGACGCTCATGAATGGTTTAGGGAACAGAACCAACAAGATGTTTCAGTCACTTCCATCGCTTACATCAAGGGGATGGCATCATAATTTATCGAAGCCAAAAATAATTGAAGGCTCAGTTCGTGTCACTTCACCGCAAGAAACGAGGGGACTATCTGTATACCGTTAAAATCGGGGCTACCCGATTTTACAATTTGATTGAGACTGGTACGTTGTACCGAAGGTCAGCTTCTGCCAAATCGTGGAGCTGAGGTATTGAGTTCGAGATCAAAAAATCTTTCGATATCGAGGTTGGTGTTAATCGAAGCCAAGGGAGACAGACTCCGAGTAATGTCAGAAATGGCTCAGTAGCGGAAGAGCGAGATATCTATGATTACTTGAAGATCATGGCGAAAATATCGGAATGGATCAAATCAGGAGCGGTTAATTAGCTAATTATGTGATTTCCTACTGTAATTAAAGATATAACATAAGTAGAATTTCTATGCTATATAAAGGGGAGTTCTAGTCATTTGTAACCATCATCATTCATAAAAATTATGGCAAATCAACTTTTTCTTTCTCATTTACATTATTGTTCATCAGCTTGTTCCATTTTTTACTGTTTCTTGCACTTATCAGTTAGAGGGTGTCTTGACTCGATGGCTGAAGCTTTATTTCAAATACCGATTTGGTTTATTTATAATTCAATTCTGTCATTTACTTTCATATTTATCAATCAGTGTTGAGTGAATCACGTATCCTTAAAATCACAATATAAGTTTAATTGTTATCCAAATTTTAGGGTAAACAATTTCACATAGCTCGCACCTCGTCAACGTCAACTAATTTATTGATATCAACAAAAGGCTTCAATTCCTCATCAAGATCCCAATATTGTGGGTTCCCTATATTGATTATTTTTCAAAGAAGTCATCATCTCACCTACAATATTACTCAAGGACTGAGATTGTTTAAATGGGCAAAAAGGAGACAACTAACTATTGACCATTTCTTATCCCTTTGCTTTCCTTTTGGGGGCAAGAATTTGTGTGACGGTCCCGCTGAGCCTGGTATAAACGGAAAAGGGATAGATATGTCCCCATATTATCTGAAATTAGTTATAGGTAGCCCTCGTTATACTATTCAACACTATCTTCCCCTGTCGTTAGCCTTTTTAACAAATCTACCCCTAACGTTAACGGATCAAGTCTGTGTAGACATGTGGCAGCATTTTAAACACCCAAACCATTTTTTCTTTAATATCTAAACCCACTCGTTAGGGTCTAAGGAGAGGAATGCGTACGGGTATAAGATGTGGTACTCTGGGGTCGTGAGGGGTAAGAATGGAGTGGGTATCTTGGTGGATAGGGATCTTAGAGAGTCTGTGGTTGAGGTTAGGCGAGTGAATGATATCTTAATGTTTATTAAGTTGGTGATTGGTGAGTTCACCCTCAATGTTGTTAGCACTTACACACCGGAAACGAGCTTGGATGAGGAGGTTAAGAGGCGCTTCTGGGAGGGTTTGGACGAGATTGTGCGTAGTATTCCTCCTACTGAAAGGTTATTTATTGGAGGGGATTTTAATGGCCATATTGGGTCGGCCGCTGGTAGCTACGACGAGATGTGTGGTGGCTTTGTCCTTGGGGATAGGAACGGAGGGGGTACTTCACTATTAGATTTCGCTAAGGCTTTCGAGCTGGTGATTGCGAACTCGAATTTTTCGAAGAGGGAGGAGCATGTGGTTACTTTCCAAAGTTCGGTGGTGAAGGCTCAGATTGATTACCTTCTCTTCAGAAGGTGTGATAAAGGGTTGTGCAAGGATTTCAAGGTTATCCCGGGAGATACCCTCGCGACTCAGCATAGGCTCTTAGTGATGGATGTCGGTATTACGATAAAGAGGAAGAGGAGGGATGCTCGTGGCCGACTGAGGATTAGATAGGGAGCTTTAACTAAGGATAAATCCCAGGAGTTGGGGGGGAGGTTATCCGCTATTGGATCTTGGAGGAGTAGTGGGGACGCGAGCACTATGTGATGAATGACGACGAACTATGTGAGAGAGGCGGCGAGAGAGGTTCTAGGGATATAGAAGGGTTATTCCGGTAGGCATCAAGGCGACTGGTGGTGGAATGACATAGTCCAATGTAAAGTGGAGGCAAATAAGGTAGCGTACACGAAGTTGGTAGGGAGCACAAGGGAAGAGGAGAGGAGAGCGAATAGAGAGAGGTATAAGGTGGCGAGGAAGGAGGCAAAGGTGGAGGTCACAGAGGCTAAGAATGCAGTGTTTGGTCGTCCATACGAGGAATTGGGGGGAAAAGGCGGGGATAGGAAGTTGTTTCGGCTAGCTAAAGCGAGGGAGAGGAAGTCTCGCGATCTAGATCAAGTAAGGTGCATCAAAGATAAGGATGTTAGAGTATTTATGGGAGAGTCCTAGATTAAGCAGAGATGGCAGACGTACTTTCGTGGTCTTCTAAACGAGGAGGGGGACCGGGATATAGTGCTAGGGGATTTGGGGCATTCATAAATTCTCTGAGATTTTAGGTATTGCCGGCACATTAAGGTTAAGGAGGTCATGGGGGCTTTGCCTAAGATGAGTAGGGGTAGAGCGACCGGGCCAGACGAAATTCCGGTTGAGTTTTGGAAGTGTGTGGGTAGAGCAGGATTAGAGTGGCTGACTGGGCTATTCAATGTAATTTTTAGGACTAAGAGGATGCCGGAAGAGTGGAGGTGGAGTACAGTGGTACCGTTGCACAAGAACAAATGTGATATCCAGTGTTGTAACAATTATAGGGGTATTAAGTTACTAAGAGCCATACCACGAAAGTCTGGGAGAGGGTGGTTGAGGGGAGGGTGAGGAAGACGATGTCTATATCCGCCAATCAGTTTGGGTTCATGCCAGGTCGATCCACTTCGGAAGCTATCCACCTTATTAGGAGGTTGGTGGAATAGTACAGGGATAAGAAGAAGGATCTGCACATGGTGTTTATTGACTTGGGGAAAGCGTATGACAAGGTCCCTATGGAGGTGCTCTGGAGATGTCTTGAGGCAAAGGCATGTCGGTAGCTTACATAAGAGCGATCAAGGAAATGTATGATGGAGCTAAGACTAAGGTTAGGACTGTGTGAGGCGACTCGGAGCATTTCCCGGTTGTTATGGGGTTACACCAAGGCTCTACGCATAGCCCATTCTTATTTGCCTTGGTGATGGATGCACTGACACACCATATTCAAGGGGATGTGCCATGGTGTATGTTATTTGATGATGATATAATTCTAATTGATGAAACGAGGGTCGGTGTTAACGAGAGGCTGGAGGTTTGGAGACAGACCCTCGAGTCTAGGGGTTTCAAATTGAGCAGGTCTAAGACAGAGTACCTGGAGTGCAAGTTTAGCGCTGAGTCGAGGGAAATAGGCAGGGACGTGAGGCTTGGATCACAGGTCATCCCCAAGAGAGATAGCTTCAAGTACCCTGGGTCGGTGATTTAGAGGGACGAAGAGATTGACGAGGATGTCACTCACCGTATAGGGGAGGGCTGGATGAAATGGAGTCTTGTATATGGAGTCTTGTGTGACAAGAAAGTGCCACCGATGCTCAAAGGTATGTTTTATAGAGCTGTGGTTAGACCGGCCATGTTGTATAGGGCAGAGTGTTGGCTGGTTAATAACTCCAGAGGATGAAGGTAGAAGAGATGAGGATGCTGAGGTGGATATGCGGGCACACTAGGATAGACAAGATTAGGAATTAAGATATTTGGGAGAAGGTGGGCGTGGCCCCTGTGGATGATAAGATGCGGGAAGCGACACTCAGATGGTTCGGGCACGTGCGGAGAAGAAGCCTTGATGCTCCAGTGAGGAGGTGTGAGTGGTTGGTTGTGGTGGGTACGAGAAGAGGTAGAGGGAGGCCTAAGAAGTATTGGGGAGAGGTGATTAGGCAGGACATGGCACGACTACAAATTTTCGAGGATATGGCCCTTGATAGGAAGGTATGGAGGTCAAGCATCAGGGTTGTAGGCTAGGGGGTAGTAGAGCTTTCCCTACTTCATACCCGGGGTGAGGCGGGGTTGGATAGGGTTGACCTTAGATGGCTTGCGGTTTATGTTGATCCCAAACTATCCTTGTTGTTTATCTTAGCCTCGAGCCTTAGATACTGGCTATTGTTATTGCGTGTCATTTATCTTTTGGTTTTTATGCTTCTGTTACTATTTCTACGGTTTTTGCTGAAGTTACTAATGAATTGTCTTTCCTTGTTTTTATTTTCGTCTTCCTGAGATGAAGGTCTATCAGAAACAGCCTCTCTGCCCTATCGGGGTACGGGTAAGGTCTGCATACACATTACCCTCCCCAGACCCCACTTTGTGGGATTTTACTAGGTAGTTGTTGTTGTTGTTATCTAAACCCACCCGATCCATCCCCCAACTCAAACGGCCCCAATCATTTGACCATAAAACCAATTCTCACTATTTTCCATGAAGGTTCAACTATTGATTCTTCAACATACACAGAATCAATAAAAAATGATACAACCATTGTGTTGAAATCACGCCCTCCATTTTCCAGATTCTAATTGCAGGTCAACAAAGATTAAACTGAATTTTTTTAAATCTCCTAAAAGAAACAAGAAACAAACGGGAGAGTTGGTGATTTGGTTGAGTAGTTTTGTGGCAAAGTTTCTTGGTGGGGACGGTGTAAATAGGAAGAGAAAGGGTGGTTTTATGCTCTATTTTCGTTACCTATTTTTTGGTTCTTAAGTTGGTTGTTTTAGGCGAAGAAGGGTGGTGGTCAATGGAAGGAATTACAGGTAACCTACATATATAACTTAAATCCTTCATATAATAATATCAAACTTGATCAATAAGCTGCAATTCAACATTTTATGTAAAGAGGATTCCCAATTTCCCATCAACAATCAATTGAACAGTCAACTTGATTAAGCTAACGAAACCAAATTTTTGTCAGAAAGTTAACATCTATTTAACTATGCACATCTTCACCAAAATCTTGACAAAGAAACTCAAGATATAAAGCTTTAGTGTTACCAGCAACCGGTGACAAGTACAAAAGTAACCTAATTAAGCATAGAAACACCCAGATCACCAAGACCGATTGATCCATGATTCCTAGTCATCCACACCTAATACCGAGATTCCTCATTTAAACCATTCAGCGGCACTCAGCTTCAAAGGTCAAACCCAGAAAACTAATCCCAAAGAAGTGAGGTCAATGCAGTAATATAAGTGTTTGACCAAACAATGATAATTTTTGGTTAAACTAATTAATCAGTTATAAAAGAGAGTTAATCCTAGTTAAAGATAATAACCTCGGATCTTAGATTGACAGTGCGTAAGATGTGAACCGTGATGAAACAGAATTAATACGCTAGCAATAAATGTGCCAAATGTAATAATATGCAATAAGAATCAAGTATTAAATAACAATAAATGGAAATAAGTGTAAATAAGGAGGAAATTCACCAAATATTGAATGAGGTGAATGATTCCTTCATCTAACAATGATGAATACAAGAATATAATAGAATATTGGACACTTTCTCGGATCTGGTGGAAATGACAATAGATAGTCCAAAAAGGTCGAATCTCTTCAGAAAGTTGCTCTTTGTATTTATCTAGAAAGCTTATTTTTCGAAAGTCTTCTTATAATATAGAATATTACCTCCCCTTTCCCTCATCTTTCCTTCTAATTATATGAGATTTTCCCAGAGAACCCTAAATTAAAATCAGAGAGAACATTCAACAGAATATTTCCTCTGAAGATCCCAATACAAAACTAGTTGTTACTTCTACCTACGCTGCTCAACCTCGACAGTGATTGATTACTAGGCAGCTCGATCCATTTTCTTACAAGTTGACCTCGACCTCACTGCTCATAGTGGTTTGAAAATCGTTCATAACATCCATCTATGCGTTACTTAATCCTCAATCTGGGACAATCTCTCACCATGTGGCTGGTATCTTCACACTCAAAGCAACCTCTTTGTTGACGTGGCTGTGGAAATTGTGTGGTACAGGTACTCTAAGACCCATGAGTACCTGAAACAGCGAAGCTTAAGTGCAAACTAAACTGGCTGACCCACAAAACCCCTACCATGTATTACCCTGCCACAAAAATAAGGACCAGTAGATCTCTCCAATCAACGAGGCCTCTAGACTCCCTGTCCTCTCTCTCCTGGTCCCACATGCCCTCTAGTCGGCGAGCGATTCCTACCACCTGCTAAAACGAGACATCCGACTCCAACTCCTGAGCCATGTTGAACAGAATATCATGCTTGAGCCCTTAAATGAATCTACGAACACGCTCTCTAAGTGTAGCGACCAAGACAAGTGCATGTTTGGCCGAATCACTAAATCTAATGGCTTACTCTGATACTAACATAGTGACCTAGCGCAGTTGCTCAAACTCTGTACAACATGCATCCCGAAGGGAGTGAGATACCAAATCTCTCAGGAACATCTCCGAAAACTGAACCCATGAAAGTGAAGCTGCCACGGCCAGTCTATCCAACTCATACGCCCGCCATCACTGGTAAGCCGCTCCCCTGAGCTGGAATGTATTAAAAGCAACCCCGCTCGCCTCCACAATACCCATAGTACGGAGAATGCGGTGACACTCCTCCAGAAAACCTCGGGCATCATCTGTCGCCAATCCAATAAAGGTAGGTGGGTGGTACTTCTTGTACCTCTCAAGTCTAAGTTGGTCTTCCTAGGATGCCGCTACCCTAACTACGGGCTGAACTAGAACCACAGGCTGTGTCTCCATGACACCTCGAACCTGACCAACTTGAACTCACTACTTTGGGTGGGCGGCGGAAGTCTAAGTTCATCCCCCAGTCTATGAAGTAGTTGGGGCAACCAAAATCAACCCCGCCTGAGCCAATGTACTGAACACGCTCAAGAATTGTGCTAAGGTCTCATGAAGTCCAAAGGTAGCAGCAGGCACCTCCAGTACCTGTCCCCCAACCGGAGCTACTGGCGGCTCCTCAACTTTTGCTCTGGTAGATGCCCTAGTTGCGAAACGTGCTCCTCTTCGGCCTCTGCCTCTACCCCTAACGACATCTGCTCTGGGGGAAGCATCATCAGTAATTGCAGCTCGTGTCCTCGCCGTCTATGAGAGAATGGAATGATAAAAGCTCAAATTTCGAGATCAATAAACTCGCACGATAGGAATGAAGGAAGTGAAACTGTCCTTATAGTTTCGTAGCCTCTTGAAGATAAGTATAGACGTCTCCGCATAGATCTGCAAGACTCTACTAAACTCGCTTATGACTCGTAGCACCTATGAACCTAGAGCACTAATACCAACTTGTCGCAATACAAGTTACCTTCCGTTGGGTGTCGTGATGGAACCTAGTCTTAGAGACTAGGTAAGCCTAACATTAACTGAATAATAATAATAATAATATTTAAACTAACGTAGGACAAATATGAAACAGAAATCTCTTTGTAATTTTACAATACCTAAATCGGAAGTACAAGTCATAAACTCTACAGAGTTTGCTAGAAAACCTCAAAATACAATTGTTCCAAAAAAAAGGATAAACAGTGCAATACAAAAACTAGATGGTGACTCCGAGGCCTGCGAACGCAGCAACATGTTTACCTTGTGTCTCCATAGCAACAATCCGCACAGCTTGCTAACAATCAACTGACTTCAAAATACCTGGATTTGCAAAAACAATATGCAGAAGTGTAGTATGAGTACACCACAGTGGTACCCAACAAGTATCAAGACTAACCTCAGTGGAGTAGTGATGAGGGACTGTCAAGAAACCTACTAGAATAGATGACCTGGACAAGTATAAGTGTAGAAACAATAGAGTACGATATCCATATAAAGACTACGCATCATGATAGTTAATACGGTAATTGCAATAAGAAAAGGAAAGCAACAACTAACAGCGAAACACCATCATAATGACACAGTAGAATGAACGGAACACCGTTAAAATCCGGTGATCACATATGAAGGAAAGGCAAGTACAACCTCAACAATAATGACCGCTTTCACACTAGGTTTTAGCCAATATCCTCCATGAGGCACTGAACCTCAAAATATCCACATTTTCACGGGTCCCAATTCCGGAACCCTAAACACTTAGCATCTTGTGCCCCCATTATAAACTTTATAACCGCACTGACGACTCACGTGCCAATAGAGCCATTCTCGCATAGAAGGCAAGTAAACAAGGGTGTGCATCAATACTCGAAAATATCAAGGTCCATCCTCTTAAATGATAAGAGTGATTAACTATGTGTATGCTTGTGCAAGTGTTCTATCACAATTCAGGCCAACTAATAAGAATAGAAACAATGTATGACATATAAGAACGATCACCACGAAATGTACACGGTTAAACTCACACAGAGTAGGTACACCACTACACAAATAACCACAACAATAATGCCCAGGCCATCAAAAGTCATCACAAATCAATCCCCGATAGAACCCACCTTGTCTCGCCACGTGCGCAATAAAGTAAATGCACGCCTTATCTCGCCACACATGCATAATAATGTTCCCACCTTGTCTCGCCACATGCGCAACCCATATATATAGCCCTTTTGTCACACTGTATGTAACACAATAACACTCGCACGACAGAAACCTCATGCATCACAATAACAACTGCACAACAGAAACCTTGTGCATCACAACAACAAGTACAATAACAATAATGACAAATAATACAAGAGTACGACAAGTAACTTAACTCAAGAACTTCCGATCACAAAAATTGGTAGAACTAGTTCACAAGGAATAACCAAAATAGAGAATACTAGCCATAATAAGAACAACTCAACAAGGGAGAAAATAATATGTAGCAACGATCCCACAAAGTACAGTTCAACAACAAGGGAGATATCACGAGTTAATAAATTCCAAATAAGGATAAGTCAACTAGATATAGGATACCTAAACTTCTTTTAAGGTTGAGAAATTACGAAAAAGATACAACAAATTTAGTTAAGGATAGGCAACGGAAAGATAATCATAAATAAGGATGAACAATGACAGAAGAGATAATTATACTTTCAATTAAGGAGAAGCGATTAGGGAGGGATAACACGGAAATCGAAGAGGTAACAACTTTAGTAAAGCCGTATAAGAGTCAAATAGGCAATACAAGTGGATCATGAAGCAATTAATTCCAATAAAAGCAGGTAGAGGCGAAACCAGTAATTAAGAAAACTTAATTATAACAAAAACAACTTCACACTCGGTGAATATAAGGACCTTAGAACCCTAAAAGGCCAACTTTCCATGAATAACCCCGAGCAATCGTCACCTCGCGTAACTGGACTTCACATGATACAATTAGCATAGAAGACACAAATCCTAAGGGGTAGTTCCCACACACGAAGTTAGGCAAGATACTTACATCAAAGCAGACATACTGATACTCTAAAATGAACTTATCGGGTGAAATGACTTCCGGACGGCTCAAATCTAGCCAAAATAACTTCAAAGCACATATAAAACTCATAAGAGACTATTCTGAATCATAAAACCCCAATCTTTATCAAAATCTAAAAATCAACCCAAAAGTCGATACCGAGCCCGCACCTTGGTAGCCGACAATTTCACAATACACGCACACCCATTCCGATACGAGTTCAACCATACTAAAATTATCAAATTTCGGTACCAATTCGTCCCTCAAATCATCATATTACAATTTGAAAGTTTTCTTCAAAAATCCCAATTTGCTCAACTCAAAACATTAATAAAATGATACAAATAAAGATGGAAACATGGAATATAATAAATGCTAGGTGAAGAATACTTACCCCAATTATTGGCTTGAAAAATCTCTAAAAATCTAGGTGTAGAACTCAAAATATGAAGAAAATGGTCAAACCCTGACTTATATGATTCTGCCTAGGACTTCTGCATTTGCGGACCAGGAAGCGCATATGCGCACTCGTGTTTGCAAGAAAATGTTCGCATCTGCGAACACATCTTACAAAGACAGGCTACGCACATGCGGACAATATAACTATGCCCGCGACACTGCAGAAGCGTCACAAAGAGCGAAAAAGCGAGACGTTTCACAGATGCGATCGCTAGACTGCAAAAGCGGCCTTCGCACCTACGTGGCTGCCTCCGCAGAAGCGACACAACAATACTTGTACCAATGTCGCAGAAGAGGCCAAGAACCTCACAGAAGCGGCTCTGCATCTGCAATCAAACCTCCGCAAATGTGGATACACCAGAACACTTCCCAACACCAGCTTTAGCCAAAATGTTCCAAATGATCTGAAGCTCTTCCGAAACTCACCCGAGCCTTTCGGGACCTAAACCAAATATACCAACACATCATAAAACATGATACGAACATAGTCGAGGCCCCAAATTGCATAAAACAATGTCAAAACTATGAATCGAACCATGAATCGAACTTATGGACTTTCAAATCTTCCAACTTCTAAAACTCGCATCGAAACCTATCAAATCAACCCAGAATGACGTCAAATTTTGCAGGCAAGTCCCAAATGACACAACCCATTTTTTCCAACTCTCAGAATTGCATTCTGACCCCGATATCACCAAAGTTAACTCTTGGTCAAACCTCTCCACCTTCCACACTTCAACTTTTCCAACTTTCCCAATGTTTCGAATCAATGCCATACGGTAAGGAGGAATAGAGATAGGTTGAGTGCCCAACAACAAATCAATGCCAAAATCAATATCTCTGTCGGGCGGCATGCCTGGAAGATCAGCTGGAAACACATCTTGGAAATCCCTCACTACTGGAACTGACTCAACTGTAGGGGTATCAATAGTAACATCTCTCACATAGGCCAACTACGTATCGCACCCCTTCGCAACCATTCATTGAGCCTTAAAAATGAAATAACCATGCAGGGAGTAACTTTAAGGTAACAATGCCAATCCTAAGGGGAGTTCCCCCATACAAGATTAGGCAAGCCACTTACCTCAAATCAATTCGAAATAATGCTCTTTTCATGAATATCTGGCCCTGAATGGCCCAAATCTAGCCAAAACCAATTACATAACATAAATATAACTACAAGAAACTAATCTAGCGAATGAAATCAAAGTGAAAGTAAGAAATTGGAAAATCGCCCAAAAAGCCTGCTCGAGCCCACGTCTCGGAATCGGGTAAAAATCACGAATTATAAACACTCATTCACTCACGAGTCCAACCATACCAAATTTGCTCAAATTAGATACCATATCCCGATCAAAACCCCAATATTCGTCCTAAGGATTTTCCCCACATTTTCCACTCCATTTCACTAATTTAATGATGAAATTAAAGACATGATCATGGGAATTAACCAAAACTAGGTAAGAATAACTTAACCCAAACACCCACGCAAGATTCTCTCCAAAAATCGCCTTCTACCGAGCTCCCAATTCAATTTTGTGATATGAACGTAAAACCTCGATTTGAACCTTTAATTTGCCTAGTTAAACCGCACATGCAGTTACTTAACCGCTTTTGCGGCTAGAGCTCCTCACCTGTGGATTTCCATTAAACATCTAGACTCCGCATCTGTGAATATATATCCACAATTGCGGATGCGTTTCTGCGCTAACTCGTCCGCTTCGGCGGAACTTGACTTCCTCCCCAAATTCCACATTTGCGATCTGCCTTTGCGATTCACGTGTTGCATCTGCGACCCCTGGACTTCATACCCAAAAATGAACCTGCGACCTCATCCTCCCTTCCACGGGGCCGCACCTGCGGACTTCACACCGCAAGTGCGAAAACACCAGAACCAGCAAAATTTCAGAATTCTCCTAAGTCTCAATTCAATCTGTTAAGCACCTGAAACTCACCTGAGGACCCCTGGACCTCAACCAAACATACCAACCAATCCTAAAATACCATATGAACTTAGTCGAACCTTCGAATCACTCAAAATAATATCAAAATATCAAATTACACCCGAATCGAAGCCTAAGGATTTCTAAACTTTCGAATTCCAAAATCGATGTCGAAACCTACCAAACCACATCCGATTGACCCCAAGTTTTTCACACAAGTCATAAATTACACTACGAACCTACTCTAACTTCGAAAATCCATTCCGACTCCGATATCAAAATTTCCATTGTCAGCCAAAATCGCCAAATTCTCACTTTCGCCAATTCAATCCTAATTCTACTACGGACTACTGATAACATTTCGGATGCTCTACTAAGTCCAAAATCACCTAACGGAGCTAACCGAACCATAAAAATTCAAATATGAGGTTGTTTACCCATAAGTCGACATTCGGCCGACATTTTCAACTTAGGCTTCCAAATAAGAGACTAAGTCTCTGAATTCACTCTGAAAACCAAAACGAACCCTCCTGGCAAGTCACAATAGCATAAATAGATACGGGGGAAATAATTAATGTGGGATCAGTGCCATAACTCTCAAGACGACTATCCGATTTTTCACATATACATATCTTGATCTAGATACCTCTAAATGTCTAACTCGAGTTTCTCACTTCACTAATCTTCAACTCCAATTTCTTAGAGAAACTCGTATCCGGCTTATAAAACAAATCATTAAGGATTATGAAATCCATAAGTCTGAACTCTAGTCAAGATCGACCATTTTATTCAAAAATATACATGACCTTCTAATCAAGGTTTTGATAGGTCTCATCTCTTCATGTTCCTTGGCGTCAGAGACGATCGCCCATGTGAGAGATCCCATCTCGCGACTTGTCTGGAACACTTATATCCTTAAAAAGGATATCATCACATGCATAAAAATTTCAACACAATCTCAATAATAATATGTTTATGAGTATACTATAATAACAAAAATACACAGATACTAACGTATCTTTCGCAAATATAGAGCCACAACATGTTTCTCAAACATGTCTTTAGATATTGCTTTTTGTTAGATCAACTATTATTTATGCGTAGGTGTGAAGGAAAGGCCAGGGCTTTTTTTGTAGTAATAGTGGGCGGGTCTCATGAGATCTATGCCGGCCGTCGGAATCAAACGAAGGTCGAAGGACCATTCGATTCATTAAGGGGCATAGCGGCGCCCTCGCCCGGCGCCATTTTCGGACCTAGCAGCATATTTACTTTGGGACTACGGAACGGTATTCCAGACCAGACTCTTCTTTGTTTGAGCTTCTCCCATGCACGCAGACCGAAGATCTCACTTGTCCTAGACAAGTACGTAGAGATCTTCGTGGGACCGTGGAGGGAGTCTCAATCGATCTTTTCTAGGAAGGGTCATCTTATGAATTAAGACTCCATTCCAGGCTCATTAGCATTAAAATGGTTAATTTTATTTACCTCGATTTGTGTGCACAGTCCAGGCGTCAAACCGGAAAGCTTTTATGTGAAAATATGAGAAATAATAATTTTGGAATTTAAAATTTGGTTTTAGTTGACTTTGGTCAACATTTGAGTAAACGGACCCGGATCTGTCTTCTGACGATCCCAGTAGGTCTGCAGTAAAATATGGGACTTGGGAGTATGCCCGGAATTAAATTCCGAGGTCCCTAGCTTTAGAAATCAATTTTTGAAGAAAAATATTTTGCTGGGTTTTAAAGGAAATAAAGAAATGAAATAAGGCTTGAAATCGTTGGTATGGGCCCGTACTTTGGTTCCGGAGCCCAGTACAAGTTTGTTATGATATCTAAGTCCTATCTGTGAAATTTGGTGGGAATCGTAGTTGATTTGATATGATTCGGATGTCCGGTTGGAAAGTTAGTGAAATTGAAGTGTTCATGAGAAAATCATGAGTTTTGAGGTTAAATTCATAGTTTTGATGTTATTTTGATGATTTGATCGCACGAGCAAGTCCGTATGATATTTTTAGACTTGCGTGCATGTTTAGTTTGGAGCCCCGAGTGCTCGGGTGAGTTTTCGATAGGCTACAGAGTGTTTAGACTTAGAAAATCTCAATTGTGCATCTGGTGTATGTCACTAGGCTATTGCGAGATCAGGCTTCGCAATTGCGAAGTCTACAGGCCTGGAAAATGCGAAGTATTATATCGCAAATGTGAAGACCCGGGAAAGATTGAGACCTCGCAAATGCGAGATTTCTCTTCGCAATTGCAAAGAGTGTCTAGAAGCCCAGAAGTCGCAAATGCGATATATATGTCGCAAATGCGAAGGCAGCAAAATTTCGAAGGGTTCGCAATTGCGATAACTGCAGCCTGTTAAGTGAGATTTTAGACGGGATTTTCACCCATTTTTCAATTCTCTCAAACCCTAAACCTCCATAGGCGATTTTCCAAAGACCCAAACTTCTCCAAATCATTGGTAGGTGATCTCTAACTAATTCCTTTCAATCCTTAACAACTTTTAACAAGATTTTAACCTAGAATCTAGAGTTATCATGGTAAAAATTGGGATTTTTTGGTAGAACTTAGGAATTTCGAAATTTGGGAATTTAGACCTCGAATTGAGATAGGATTCCAAAACCAATTGTATATCCGGGCTCGGGGGAGAATGGGTAAACGGGTTTTGGTTCAAACCTCGAGTTTAGACCAAGGGGGCCCGGGGTCGACTTTTTTATCTTTTGATAGGAAAACATAGGGAAACCATGATATTTCATTAAAGTTAATGCCTTTAGAAATAATTAATGATATTGAACCAATTGTGATTAGATTCGAGCGGGTTAGAGGAAAATTCTAAAGGAAAAGTTGTGCTTGAGCAGTGAATTGCTTGTGAGATCGAGGTAAGTGTTTGGTTTAACCTTGACTTGAGGGAGTAGGAACCCCCAACTTAAATGCTATGTGAAATCGCGTGTATGTGGTGTATAGGTGAGGTGGAGAGTATCTATGCACCACCAAATTATCTATTTAACATGACCCCTTCCATGTTTCCAATTTATTTGATTCCTGGCTTAGTTGTTTCATGATTTTGATGCCTCCATGTCTACTTGTTTTTGTCAACTTGTTGTTAAATATTGTTGCACGTATTTGGAATTGTTAGTTGTTCCCTTCGCTTCATTGTGATACATAAAAGGTTGAGCTGGTTGACAGTGTTTTATGATACATTTCGGTTGGTTTGATTGTGTAATGCTAATGCATTGGTGAAACTTCTGAATGGTACAACTTTCTATTTACAATTGTTGAGACATGAGTACTGTGAAAGACTTTAATCTAATTTTAAAAGCCTTTATTATATTGCAAGAGATGTGATTGTCTGGTGAGAGGGGTTGCACGCCGCAACAAGGAGAAATAAGGGTGGACATGTGGGATCGAGTTTCACGCTGCAACAAGAGGAATAAGGATAATATATATTGAGGAGCAATAAGGGTGGACAAGTGGGATCGGGTTGCACGGCGCAACAAAGAGTAATAAGGGAGAATATTCATGTTTACTTGTCATGTGATTAATAATTGGTGAAGTTTCTTAATTGTACAGTTTTCAGTTTACTTTTGCTGAGATATAAATATTGTGAAAGACTTTGATCTAATTTGTGGAACCCTTTTATTATAAATAATGAGATGTAATTGTCTGGTGGGAGCGGGTTGCACGCCGCAACAGGAGAAATAAGGGTGATATATATATATATATATATATATATATATGGAGGAGCAATAAG
>ML256634.1:0-39453 GCA_005239495.1 Nicotiana undulata
TTCCTGAATTGCACAAGTGCTTGTAGTGTATTTGACACCTGATATATGACTCTATTGACAGAATTTGCAGTCCCATACTTCCAACTATTTCTTCTCTTCCATAGTTCCCATATGATGCAAGCTGGTAATGCTTGCATTATTGGTTTGATCCTAGGTACAACCTCAGCTGTCCAGCACCTAGTTATAGCTTGATGTAATGTGAGTCCTTCCATTCTAATACCAGCCCTTGTTAGAAAATATTTCCACACAGCAGAGGCTGCCTTAGAGGTGAAAAAAAGATGCACAAGGGATTCTTGTTGAGGTTCTAAACAACACCAACACTTTGAGGGCAAAAAGTAACCCAACCTCCTCATGAAATCATCCAGGGGTAGTCTAGCTTTCCATACCTTCCACATGAAGAATGATATCTTAAAAGGCAGCCCCTGCACCCATATCATCTTGTATGCTGATTAGTGCAAATACTTCGTGCGAATAAATTTTTATCATTCAATAACCTTGTGGGACTTAGAGGTCAAAACCATTTTAAACCGCAATTGATGAATTTGGGACTGTGATATATTTGTGAAAACAAGATCAATCTCTGCTGCAAATTCGATGTTGTTTATCTCTTATGACGAAAATAAAGGGGTATAATAGTCTTTGTCCTTTGTTCTTTTCCCAGAAAAGAATACCTGATCTCCCCTTTGCTGAAATAATTGCTGGCTTAATCAAATAAAAAAATTCTTTTTCATGAAAATGACACTTGTAGGCTTGTAGCAGCCACCATCACTAAAAATCTTCTAAAGAGAATGACTTTTGTTAGTGAACTTTCACAATCAGGAGCGAATCTAGAGTTAATTATGGATCCACACACCAAAATTTTATGTATGTATTAAAAATTAATTAAATATTTGATTATAAATTTAATTATTATTGTATATTAACTTGAGATCCTTGTAAGAACCAACAAATTATAAATCTTGGTTTCTGCTTACGACTGATCATCGTTCTATTAGCACGTTAAATCCTTCTTATTACAAGCTTGTTGTTACAGAACACTTAACAAACGGGTTCTTGATTTTCGAGTATGCATGATTTGAATTGAATTTTGAGATTTTGTATAAATTTGTATAATTATTTCGGACTTGATTGGATGGTCAGAGTCGAGATCCGTGGTTAGACGTCGTTTCCAACGTATTAGAACTTAAAATAACTGAAATTCAAAATCGGGAAACTAGTGTACATGATCACGCTGAACCAGGCGCATCGCACAGAAGGAAAGAATGCAAAAATGCTGGCCAGTGCTAAGTGATCATAGTGGCGCGGAAGGCCAAGCCAGCTCTTGGCCGCGATATCGCCCACTGACAATGATCACACTAAGTGATCCAAGTTCACATTTATCACAATAATGACTCTGTATTGCAAACGCGCGGAGTAAAATCTGTCAGCTATAAATATAAACGTTTACAAATTTTAGATCTAGGTGAAGTTTTACCCATTTTGGCAAAGATGAGCTTGTTGGTGTTGATCCAAAATGTTATTTTCGATATGAATCTTGAAAGTAATGATTCTCTAACACTCTATAATGGTTATACCTGATTTTGATGTAAATTTGAGAACCAGTTCGGAGGGCGGTAGACTACAGAAGCCATTCATTTTTGTGGGGAGATTGGTGAAGCAGTATAGGGTAAGGAACAAGGACTTGCATATTGTTGGCCCAAGAAAAGAATAGTTTTGAAGATTGACAAAGGAACTCAGAAGTGAACCAGGTCCATCACCGGTATACATAGACAAGGGCAAATTCAAGCACGTGAGATGCACGTGAAGGAGATAAATGTAATCTGGCAGAATAAATATCTTCTAATCGAAAAGATTGCATAAATGATAAGGAGAAGGACTCCTTACTCAGAGAACATTATCCAAGATAAGGAAGGATTTAGGAGTTGAGATTAACTAGAACTCTTCCACCAAGAAAGAGTAGCATTAGAACTCTAGTTAATTCTTTATCTACTAACCTTATATATTGCAGGATGTTCTCATTGTACAGGTACACACAAAAGTAGAAGTTAAACGTGAATCAGAGCAAAATAGCAAGGCATTTTGCAAGCAATTCGTGTGAGATTTAAGTGTGCAAACCTGAAGCTACTTGAACCAGATAGAAGAACCCGTTCCAAGTGTCTGTCTTTTATTCTAGTTAAATTGTAGTGGGTGGTTCTACATTGTACCTTTCAGCTTTATCTATAAGCATTTGTAATAGGTACTCAGTGTATTCAAGTTAGAGTTAACTTGAAGTTGTCAAGAACAGTTATAGGTTGTTTGCTACAAGAGATTAGAGTTACTCCTAGGTTTACAAAAGAGTTTTTGTAAATGTAGTTTTTGGATCAGTGATTTAGTGAAGAGTTTGGGAAAATTTTAATAAAAGTAGGTCGTGGTTTTTTCACCTTTTGAGCCAGGTGTTTCCCACGTAAAAATCCTTGTGTTCTTTAATTTCTGTACTTATTATTCTGTAACAGTAGTATTAGGAACACAGAAGAACCACGTCCTTCTATAATTTGTGCACGCGAAACATTGGACACCACACAAATCACTTCCTCCCCCCCCCCCCCCCCCCCCCCCCCCCCTCTCTCGTACAAGAACACAACTCCTTGTATGGTATTGAAGTATAAAACATCAATTGGTGTAGGAGCGGGTTATCCTTGAAGAGGCTAACACCTTAGGAGAAGATCAAGATGAGTGCACCACCTGAAAATTGGGAAAGACAATCAACTGCTAGGCCATCACTTTTCAATGTCCAGTGCTACTCCTGGTAGAAGGACAGAATGAGAGACCATATCATTGGAGAAGATTACGAGCTATGAGACATTGTCACTGATGGTCCCCTGGCTACCATGAAGAAGAATGCCAAAGGAGTATATGTGCAAAAAAAAAGAGTTGATTGCACTGTTGAGGACTTGAGAAAATGGGAGAAGAAGGCCAAGACCAAGAAATGGCTTGTGTGTGGACTTGGTCCAGACGAGTACAACAGAATCCAAAGTTGTACTACAGCTAAGGAAATTTGGGAAACTTGCAAGTGGCTCATGAAGGAGCACCTCAAGTGGAGAGGTCCAGAGGAAGTCTAATGTATTCTCAATATGAGAATTTCACCATGAAGGAAGGAAAAACCATCCAGGAGATGTATACAAGGTTCACCACATTGACAAATGAACTTAAGTCTCTTGGAAAGATCATTCTTGAAGAAGACAAAGTTGAGAAGATTCTGACAAGGGTTCTGCCAGTCTCTTGCGAAAACAAAATTACTGCAATTCAGGAATCAAAGAACATTGCAACTATTAAGTTGGATGAGCTGATTGGAAATCTCACTGCTTATGAACTTAGAAGGCAAATTATGAAGGTGGATGTACCCAAGAAAGAAAGGAGCCTGGCACTCAGAATCACTGAAGGTGTTGATCTAGAGGAAGATGATATGGCTATGATCACAAAGGACTTTAAGAAATACTTAATGGGAGGAAAGGGTTCCTTAAGAAATAGAAACTACAGCAAACCAAGAGTTCCTGAAAAACAAACCAATGAGGGTTGCTACAATTGTGGGAAGACTGATCATCACATCAAGAATTGTCCTCAATGAGATAGAATAGAAGAAGGAAAGAGCTGAACGAAGAAACAGGAAGAAGGAACAAGTTCATCCCAAGAAAAACAAAGGATTAACAAAGGCTATGATTGTTGCTTGGGGTGAAAGTTCAGATGAGGACTTAGATGATGAAGATGGAGATGAACAAGCAGTTATGGAAATTGGAGAATTCGATGAGGAAGCGCATGAGGAATCTGAGGTAAGTATAATTCATCTAAAAGACAAGATTAAGTTTTAGTCTAAAGAAAAACTGTCTGAATTACTCCTAGATTTCATTGATGAATTTCAGGAGATAAATAAAGAAAAGGAATAGTTGTCTAAGGATTGTGTGATTTTAAAAGCTAAGTGTAAGAACCTGGGACTCAGAGTTAGTGAAACTGTAAGTGAGAATACTGCATTGAAGAACCAAGTTCATATATTTGAAGCAAATGTCCTAGAATTAAAATCTGAAAACCTAAAACTGAAATTAGGAACAAGTAAGAAGAAAACTGATTGCACACAACTCACTATAGAGGAAAACATAGGTAAACTGAAAGATGAGATGTATAAGAAGGATGAGCAGGTAAGAGTTTGAAGGAGGATCTAGGAAAAGTCAAACATGAACTAGACAGAACCTATAAATGGAACAGGACCTCCGATGCTTTGTCATGGATATAGGAACATCATAGTAGCAACAGAAGAGGACTTGGTTTTGGGAATCAGCAACCTAAGTGGGATCCCAAAAGCAAGTATCTTACTCTTTCTAAGAACAATATATGTACTCATTGTGGTAAGACTGGTCATTATAAAAGTGAATGTAATGCAAAAGAAAAGGCCAGCCAAAAGAATACAAATTTTGTTCAAGGGAAGAATTGGCTACCAAACTGGGCTAAAAAGAATTTAATTCATCATTTTGCTTATAGAAAGGGACCCAAACTAGTTTGGGTTCCTAAGACTAACCCCTGATTTCCTTTTGCATGTCCAAGTGAAAGGGAGCAGTCAAATATGGTACATGGATAGTGGCTACTCAAAGCACATGACTGAAAGCAATGACCAGTTCCTTTCATTTGAGGACCTCAAAGGAGGTAATGTCTCCTTTGGAAATGGGAAGAAAGGAGAGATCATTGGGGTTGATAAGGTAGGTAATAACGACTCTCATTATATTAAGAATATCTACTTCATAGACGGCCTTAAATACAGTCTAATCAGTGTATCACAATTGTGTGATAGAGGTAACTTGGTAGCATTCACCTCTACTAAATGTTTTGTGATTAATCTTACCACTAACAAGATTGTTTTGTAGGGAAAAAGAGTGAACAATATATACATTATAGATCTTTTCACATTCTCAGAAAATGAACTAACTTGCTTAAGTGTGATGCACAATGATCCCCTCCTTTGGCATAAGAGACTTGGACATGCAAGTCTGAGTCAACTCAACAAATTAGTCTCCAAGGACTTGGTGATAGGACTGCTTGACATTAAGTTCAAAAAAGACAAAGTTTGTGAGGCTTGTGCAAGGGGGAAGCAGGTAAGATCCTCTTTTAAATGCAATAAAGTGGTAACTACCACCAGAACGATGGAACTGGTTCATATGGATCTTTGTGGTCCAATGAGAACATTAAGTAGATGTGGTAAAAGATATGTGATGGTGCTTGTTGATGATTACTCTATGTTTACCTGGACATTGTTTTTAAGATCTATGCATTTGACATGTTCACTGCTTTTGTTAGAAAAACTCAGAAACAACTAGGTAATCAACTTGCCTCAATTATGTCTGATCATGGCACTAATTTTGAAAATGCTAAATTTGCTGAATTGTGTGATGAGAATGGCATATATCATAATTTTGATACTCCTAGAACTCCAAAACAAAATGGAGTAGTTGAAAGGAAGAATATGACACTTGAAGATATGGCTAGGACTATGCTTCTTTCTAGTAAACTTCCCCATAGCTTCTGGGAAGAAGCTGTAAATACTTCATGCTATATCATAAATAGGTGCATGACTAGACCTCTTGTAGAGAAGACT
The DNA here is from genome assembly GCA_005239495.1 of Nicotiana undulata. Lineage (NCBI taxonomy): Eukaryota > Viridiplantae > Streptophyta > Magnoliopsida > Solanales > Solanaceae > Nicotiana > Nicotiana undulata. Next base: position 5,618 of record ML256634.1, read on the forward strand.
ACCTATGAGTTACTTAAAGGGATAAAACCAAATATATCCCATCTTAGGGCTTTTGGATGCAAGTGCTTTGTGCAGAACAATGGCAAAGACTCCCTAGGCAAGTTTGATCCCAGAAGTGATGAGGGAGTATTCTTGGGATATTCTTCACATAGTAAAGCTTATAAGGTCTATAACAAAAGAACTATGTGTGTTGAATAAAGTGTCCATGTGGTTTTTGATGAAACTGACATTCTTTCTGAGAGATAGGAACATGATGATGAAGAAATTTGGCTGGTGAGAAACTTAAATGAAACCACAACCCAGACTGAAGCTACGCTAGAGGAAGGAATAGGTGATGGAACAGGTTCATCCACCCCGGGAAACATGACAGGGGGAATAGAACAAAGAGAAAATGATTCTCAAACCTCAGTGGAATATGCCCCGGAACCTGTTCCACATCAACAAAACATGAAGGAACATCAAAGGGAAACCAGTTGGTTGTGAAACCTTACAGATATCAAAGTTCTAATCCTATTGAGAACATCATTACTGATCCAACCTCTGGAATCAAAACCAGATCTTTATTAAAGAATTTTTGTGCTTTTGATGCTTTCTTATCTCTTATTGAATCGAAAAATGTTGTTGAGGACTTGTAGGATGAAGATTGGGTAAATACAATGCAAGATGAACTCAACCAACTTGAAAGGAGTCAAGTTTGGCATATGGTACCAAGACCCTTGGACAGATCAGTAATTGGCACTAAATGGGTCTTCAGTAACAAACTTGATGAAGATAGAACAGCTACAAGAAACAAGTCAAGATTGGTGGTTCAAGGATAGTCAGGAGGAAGGCATAGACTATGTTTAAACTTTCGCTCCAATTGCAAGGATGGAAGTTATAAGACTCCTCATAGCCTTTGCTGCTTATATGGAATTCACTCTTCACCAGATGGATGTCAAGAGTGCGTTCCTCAATGGATATCTAAAGGAGGAAGTGTTTGTCAAGAAACCACCAGGATTTGAAAGCAAGGAGAATCTTGATCATGTGTACAAACTCGACAAAGCATTGTACGGACTCAAGCAGGCTCTAAGAGCATGGTATGAAAGGTTATCTAAATTTCTTCTTGAGCAGGAGTACAAGAGAGGTAAAATTGATAATACTTTATTCTTAAAAGAAAAAGGTAAAGATCTCTTGGTAGTTCAGATATATGTTGATGATATAATCTTTGGAGCAACTACTAATAAGCTAAGTAAAGAATTTGCCAAACTAATGGGGAGTGAATTTGAAATGAGCATGATGGGTGAGCTTAACTTCATTTTAGACTTACAAATTAAACAAAATTCAAAGGAAACTATGATTCAGCAACAGAAGTGAGTAAAATAGTTTCTTAAAAGGTTTTAAATGAAAAATTCCAATGAAATTGACACTCCTATTGCAACAGCTACAAAGTTGGATATGGATGAACCTGGTTCATCTGTTGATCATAAGATGTATAGGGGAATGATAGGCTCATTGTTGTATCTCACTGCTAGTAGACCTGGCATTGTCTTCAGTGTAGGACTTTGTGCAAGATTTAAGACAAACCCAAAGGAGTCTCACTTGACTATTGTCAAGAGAATCTTGAGATATCTAAAAGTCACCACTGATCTTTGTTTTTGGTATCCAAAAGGTAGTAATTTCAATCTTGTGGGATATGGTGATGCTGATTATGCAGATTTTCTTGTGGGTAGAAAGAGCACCTCAGGTATGGCACACTTTCTCGGCTTATGTCTTGTTTCTTAGGCCACCAAAAAGCAAAATTCAGTGGCCTTATTTACTGTTGAAGCTGAGTATATTGATGCTGCCTCATGTTGTACTCAATTGTTGTGGATCAAACCAAAATTAATGGACTTTGGATTTGATGTTGGATGTATCCCCATTTTTTGTGATAACACTAGTGAAATTAGTATGACCAAGAACCCAGTTCATCACAAGAGACCAAGCACATAGATTTTAGGTATCACTTTTTGAGGGATAATTATGAAAAGAGACTGATCACTTCGGAATTTTGTGCTACTCATAAGCAAATAACTGACATATTCACAAAAGATCTAAGTAGAGATCACTTTTAAAGGAACATGTTTAAATTAGGGATGATTAAGATCACCTAATGGAACCAGTTCAGAATGTACAACGAAAAAAATTGAATTTTTTTTTAAATTTTGGTTAGAAAATCTGGAACTTGTGTAAATAACTGGATTAATTTTTGCTTAGTCTCATACTTTAAATAGTATACTCCTGTGCCATGTGTTAAAATAACTCACTAATCTCCAATGGTATTTTCTCTATTTTGGCAAATTGAGACATGCTCGAGAGAATTCTCAGTGAAAAACATGGTTCATCAATGATGGTTCATCTAGATAGCATGGTATGTTTTCAACACTCTACACAATTTGAAATACTAATATTTGAAGCATGATCAGACTCTTACCTAAGTCCAAAAATCTCTTAAACTTATCCAATTAAATTGAACCAGTTTCGTTCAATAGAGTCCTCACCAAATTAAATTACCTAGATTCTAGGGAAGCCTCGACCGTCTTTTCAAAACTGAAATTTCAGTCTGATTAGGCTTCTAATTGACTGCTAAACTTGCCTTTATTAATTAATTACCCCCTCCCTTTAAATCACACATCATCATCCCTGCCATTCTCTCATAATTCCTAAAACCGTCAAAATTTCTCTCTTATTGCTTCTTCCAATATTCAACCTACCCATATCCTCCCTTACAGAATCAAACACAAAATGACTAACCCCGGTGATAATCCCAGTACACCCCCACCATGTTCTTCATCTTCCACTACCCCTCAACTTAGGAGAAGACGAGTAAAAATGCTTGCTCGAAAAAACTATGGATGGAGGTGCGCATTCAAGAAAATTAAACGCACAGCTACAAGCAAGCCAAGCCCAAGAACCCCAAAACTCTGATGACTCTTTCAAGTCTGCGACTGAGGGGGAAGAAACTGGGTCTTCCGATTCTGAGCAGGTAACATCTATTCCAAACCCTTCTATTAGTGATCTCTGATTTAGTTAAAAATCTAGAAAATAGGTTCATATTGGTTGGGTTTGTGGTGGACGTGGAAACGCCTGAGTCAAGAAGAAGAGGAGGTAAAAACAAAAGAGAAAAAGAAAAAGAGAGTGAGGGTGTGCGAAGTGATGAGAAGGGAAAAGGGAAAGGAGTGGTTGATTCTTCACCCACCTCTGAAACTGGTAGAATGGCTATATGTGGAGTAGAGTCAGAAAAAGGTGGAAGAAATTAGCAAGAAAACAGGGGGAAGTGGATCTGGAGAAACCGGTGAAGGGCTGGTAAATCTTGGAAAGCAAACAGATGAACCAGGTTCATCCGTTGAAGAAACACTAGCAGATCATTTGAAAAATGTAGGTGACAGTTATAAACCCGAGAATAAGAGAACTCCTAAAACAAAGACCCCTGGCACAGCGAGAGACAACAAGAAAATGAAGGTTTCTCCTTCTGACACTTCTGAAATTCCTTTCCCAATAAGAAGAGCAACAAGGAGTCAGTTGAAGCAAAGTGAAGAGGAGTTGCAAAAAGCTTTAGAAGAAACCAAGAAAAGAAGGATGGACAAAGGGAAAGAAAAAGTGGGAGTGCCTATTGAGGTTGTTGATGTGGATGAGATGGATCGGGTCCATCAAGATGAAAAGGTAATTGTTGAGGTAGAGATTCATACCCCCCAAGCCCAAGAAAGCCAAGACTTCTTCTCAGAAGTCTACATCTGTATAAAAGTCTACTGAATCATCTACCTTGTAAAAGGACCAGGTCTGCAGTGAAAACCAAACAAGTAAAGATTGCTGAAGAAGAAGAATGGAGTGGAGAAGAAGAGGATGAGTCAGACAGTGAAAAGGACAAATTTGCCAAGTTTGGAAAACGAACGATCTTAAAAGGTAGTCTCTTGAAGGATTTGGAGAAAGAAGGGATGGTCTTGCTATTGGAAAAACTAGAGGTGCAAGGGTGGAAGGACATGGTCCTTAAAATGGATGGCAGATTGGCTAGGAATGAAATGATTGAGTTCATGGCTAATGCTTAAGTGAAAGATGGAAGAGGCACCAGCCTGGTGAAAGGGGTTCAAATTTCTTTTGATGCAAAGGAGTTGAGTGACATGCTAGGTGTACCTTCTCAAGGGTGCAATGATTACACAAGGCAGAATGGCCAAGCCTAGACACTCTTCCTACTGCCCTGACCATCACCAGGAAATTCTGTGATAATGAAGAAGAAAGTGAGTTCAAGGTTGTATACAAAAGTGAAATGACCCCCCCCCCCTAAACCCACACACACGTTACACAAGGTGTTATTTGAATTCATCAACAAGTGCGTGCTACCTAGGGAGGAAAGGAGGCACATTGCCAACTTCATGGACTTGGTTTTGATGGAATGTATAGATAGTGAGAGGCAGATCAACTGGCCTGGGTTTATATTCCAGCTTCTAGATAGGGTTATCAACGCCACCAAAGCCCATGCCATTCCTAATGAACCTGGTTCATTTAAAAAGACACCATCCAATAGCAAGGTCATAGCCCTAGTGCAGGAGAGTGGGGCAAAGGATGCTGAGATAGAAAGGCTGAAGACACGATTGGCTGAGGTAGAATCTTAGAGGGATGCTCTCAGAACTGAGCTCGTAAAGGAAAAGGATAAGAATGATGGAATTCTTCAAGACATGGTGCACATTCTCCAAGCCAAAAACCAAGCCCCCAGCTCTTCCAGGCCTTAACTTCCTAGCCTTGTCTATAACTTTCAATGACCCAGATTCGGGATGTTTCTTTTTGTTGCTCATGTTTGTAAATATTTTTATTTCTTTTTGTGGATTGTGACAGATTCTTATTCTCTATCAATGAAATTTGATGTTTTTTCTCTAATTGAATGTCTATTTTTCTTTGATAGTTTGAATTCTTAATTTGACTGTTGATGATTAATCCATGAATGCATTTGCAGTAGCCCTAGTGGCCATGAGTAACTTTTAATATCTGGGATTCACACATTTTTATGCAACTTTTTTATGATTCCAAAATAGGGGGAAATGGTTGTGCTTTACACTCTGAACAGTGATATAACCTAATGAACCTGGTTCTTTATGATAAGTGCAAATTACTCTAACATTATGTCGATGTTGGGCTAAGTTGAAACATGCCCTAAGATTATGGAAGCACGGAGTTTGTCATCATCAAAAAGGGGGAATTTGTTGGACCAAGAAAAGGATAATTTTGAAGATTGACAAAGGAACTCAGAAATGAACCAGGTCCATCACCGGTATACATAAACAAGGAAATATTACAGCACGTGAGATGCATGTGAAGGAGATAAATGTAATATGGCAGAATAAATATCTCCTGATCCAAAAGGTTGCTAAATGATAAGGAGAAGGACACGTTACTCAAAGAGAACATTATCCAAGATAAGGAAGGATTTAGGAGTTGAGATTAACTAGAAGTCTTCCACCAAGGAAGAGTAGCATTAGAAGTCTAGTTAATTCTTTATCTAATAACCTTATATATTGCAGGATGTTCTCATTGTATAGGTACACACAAAAGAAGAAGTTAAATGTGAATTGAGAGAAAAATAGCAAGGCATTTCGCAAGCAATTCGTGTGAGATTTAAGTGTGCAAACATGAAGCTACTTGAACCAAATAGAAGAAACAGTTCCAAGTGTCTGTCTTTTATTCTAGTTCAATTGTAGTAGGTACTTTTATATTGTACCTTTCATCTTTATCTAGAAGCATTTGTAATAGGTACTCAGTGTATTCAAGTTAGATTTAACTTGAAGTTGTCGCAAATAGTTAGATGTTGTTTTCTAAAAGGGATTAAAGTTAGTCCTAGGTTTACAAAATAGTTTTTTTAAATGTAGTTTTTGGCTCAGTGATTTTGTGAAGAGTTTGAGAAAATCCTACTGGGAAGTAGGTCGTGATTTTTTCACCTTTTGAGCCATTTTCCACATAAAAATCCTTATGTTCTGTAATATCTGTACTTATTATTCCACAACAGTAGTATTAGGAACTCATAGAAAAACCAGGTCCATCTATAATTTGTGCACACGAAAATTTGGACACCACACAAATCACCTCCCCCCCCCCCCCCCCCCCCCCTCTTGTGTGGTATTGAAGTATAAAACATCATATATGAGGTTCATTTTATCTAAAAAGAAATCCTACGACAAAGTCCTGAAGGGAGGTTCTATGGAGATGTTTAGAGGTTAGCAGTATTCCAGTAGCGTACACTAGGATGATTAGGGATATGTATGATGATGCTAAAACTTGGGTGAGGACTGTGTGAGGAGATTTAGAATATTTTCTATTGATTATGGGTTACATCAGGGATCGTGTCTTCGCCCATTCTTATTTGCTTTGTGGATGGATGTGTTGACGCGACACATCCAAATGGAGGTGCCTTGGTGTATGTTATTTGTAGATAACGTAGTACTTATTGACGAGACGCGTTGTTGGGTTCACTCTAGGCTAGAGGTTTGGAGACAGACCCCGAGTCTAAAGGTTTCCGGTTGAGTTGGACGAAAACAAAATACTTGAAGTGCAAGTTCAGGGATGGGATACATGAAGTAGAAGTATACGTGAAGCTTGATACACAAGTCATCCCCAAGAGAGATAATTTAAAATATATTGGGTCTGTTATCCAAGGAAACTAGGAGACTAACGAGGATGTTACATATCATATTGGAGAGGAGTGGATGAAATGCTCGCATATGGTATTTTATGCGATACGAATGTGCCACCAAGACTCAAGGGAAAGTTCAACAGAGTGGTAGTTAGACCGACTATGTTGTATGGTGCTAAGTGTTGGATAGTCAAGAAGTCTCATATCCAGAAGATGAAATTAGCAAAAATGGGGATGTTGAAATGGATGTGTGGGCATACCATAAAAGATAGAAAGAATACATCGGCGGCTCCTTAAAGTTGTATAAACACTCTATTTTAAGTCTGTTTTATTTGAACACTCCAACCATATATCAAATGTGTCATTTAAACACAACTTGATGATGTGGCGTAGTACATGTATTACACTATTTTCCTGTGCGTGAGAGATCAATATTTCTATTTTTCATTTTTTTACTTTCTTTTTCCTCATATTCTTTGGCACATTATCGTCCACGTCACCCCTTCCTCTCTCTTTCTCCCTCCGCCAGTCCACCACCATCACCTTGTTGTCTTAAATTTTATTGCCGAAATTAATAAAGATCGCCGTAAAAATCCCAAACACCTTATTCTCTTTTCTTCTTCCCTTTTTTCTCAGCTCAGATTTTTTCTTCTCAAGTTAGCTAAAAGAAGGGATTTTCAACCCAAAAAAGAAAGAAAAAAAATTGACATAAATTTCTCCCTTCCCCAGATCTGAAAATCCAAAACCGGTACTTTTGGGTGGAGGAATACTAACGGTGGTAGTTTACTATTACTCTGTTGCTTTTCGTTTCATCCTCAAAACACTTGATTCAAAGGTCATATTTACTATGGTTGTTGCTGCGAAAGTCAGCAGCATTAAGAGCATGACAGCAATTTCAGTCAATAATGGTCATTGGGTGTGGAGATTAGGAGAAAGAAAATGGTAGTAGGTGTGTTCATTGGGTATGGAGATTAGGATAAAGAAAGAGGACATGCGAGTACATGTGTTTTTTGGCAGATGAAGACGGAAGGAAGTGGGGGGGGAGATGACTAAGGGTGGCGTAGGGTTCTTGTTAAAAAGATTTTTAAAAAAAACATTTGTCCAAGTTAAATCCACATGTACCCTTTTTATTCGTCACTTTGGCGAGTGAATTACACGCGTTTTATATGGTTGGCTACTTATGAATTTTGTGTTTAAATGAGACATTTGAGATATGGTTGGAGTGTTAAAATGAAACAGACTTAAAATAAAGTGTTTAAGTTAAAAGCGAGGACAACTTCAAGGGGATGCTGATGTATTTGGCCTAAAAGATAAGATTATGAATGAAGTCAATAAAGACACGTTAGGAGTGGCCCATGTGGACGATAAACTGCGGGAATCGAGGCTGAGATAGTTCGGGCACGTAATGAGGAGAGATATAGATGCTCCGGTTAGGAGGTGTGAAACATTGACCATGACGGGTCTGAAGAAGGGTAGAGGTAGGCCAAAGAAGCACTAGGAGAGGTGATTAGAAAGGACATGGCATTGCTTCAGTTTAACGAGGACATAACCCTCGATAGGAAGGTGTAGAGGTTGAGAATTAGGGTTGAAGGTTGATAGGTAGACGGGAGTTTCTCCTAGTCATACGGGTAGTTGATAGGTAGTCGGGAGTTTCTCCTAGTCATACCAGTAGTACTAGTAATATTCTTATATTTTCTTGTTCCTAGATCTTTGTTATTACACGTTCTGTCATTTTACCAATAGTATTTGTACTATTCTAGTATCTCTTATTTCTAGTTTTTCTTCATTACACGTTGTCTTTGTTTTTTCTTGTAGTTGTTATTGTTGGTTGCTTCTAATTTACTGTTCCTTGAGCCGATGATATATCGGAAACAATCACTCTACTTTCACAAGGTAAGGGTAAGATCTGCGTACACATTATCCTCTCTAGACCCCACTTGTAGGATTACACTAGATTTGTTATTATTGTTGTGGTTGATCATGTAATTGGACTCTAAATAAGAAACAAATTACAGATTTAGGCTCATGAGCATATGGGTAATCGAATTATGTATTTGTTCTGAAGTTTGAATGTATTGACCTAAGGTTAACTTTTATGATTGAGTTAGACTTTTACTTTTTCTAAAATTATTGATTGATTGCTTTTCTAAAAGCATGTGTTAGCATTACCATTTTCAAACTATTTGGTATATTGTGGCACATAATAAGACATTAATGCTACTTTGAGCTACTTTGTCATGAAGTCTGTGTTACAAGTCCGTCTAGCACAGTCACACCTCCGGGGCGAGCTATATAATGTTCTTGATTGTATATTCTAATCGCATATTCAGCCAAAAAGTTTGAGAAAATTAAGAAGGCATAAATATGTAAAAAGCACAAAAGCAAAAACTAAAGAATAAATCTATTCTTATGTTGGTCAAATGTCACTTAAGCAAGCAAACATGGAACCACTTAAGCAAGCAAACATGGAAACTAAAAGTTTCTGGAACTCTATATTGGACCAATATGGTTGAGGAGACTAAACTGGAAGGAGTCAGATTTTAAACATGTCTCCTCATGCAAACCCTCATTGCTTTATTGAACAAATAAATACAAAAAGAACCTCAAATCTTACCTTATTTATTTCATGTATTAGACTGGACGTAAAATAAAGAAATTTTTTGACACAAACCAAAAAATATGCTTAGAACTTCTAGTCTTAAATATGCTGTGACTATTTTTATTGCAATAAAAATACGTTATAAAGGGTAAATAAAAAATTTAAAATTTAAAATTTCTAATATAATACATGGAAAAAAATATGATGGAGGGAGTAGTTTCCAAATTAAAAACTCACATCATGAACAGTTACTAAAGCTTTCTTTTCTTTATTTCGTATCACTTGTTCAACATTATAGACCACTCACAACTATCATCTCTATAGCATAAGGCAATTCAATCTTTTCTCCTGAAATCCTAATTTTGAAACAAGAAAATGGTCTTGCCAACTGTTTATTCCCTTGGATTGTTCTCAATTCTTTTCCTTTTTGAGTAGGTATTTAGATGTGGTATAGTAAAGCAAAGATTGATATTGATGATAGTGTGGAGGAGACCCAAGAATAGGAAGAGGTGAACTCGTTTAGGAAACTCATTTTTGACATACCAGAACCGGCAGTGCAAAAGGTTAAGGCACCATTGTCAAGGTCTCCACCTCCTTACCCTAAAAGGCTCGCTAAGAAAAATGATGAAAATTAATTCAAGAATTTTATTAAAATGAAGAAAGGACTCTCCATTAATGTGTCATTTGTAGAAGCTTTGGAAAAAATGCCCGGTTATCCCAAAATTTTGAACACCGAGTAGGCCATCAAATTGATACTTGCCCCTAGACCACAAAGAGCTTTAACAAAATTGGCACTTCCAATAGTACAAGGAATTAAGTGAGTGCAATTATTCATTCCATGGCTCCTAAGTACGGGTATTGTGGTGCTTTTATGATTTCTTGTACTATTGGAAGTGCCAATTTTGCTAAAGCTCTTTGTGGTCTAGGGGAAAGTATCAATTTGATGGCCTACTCGGTGTTCAAAACTTTGGGAATTGGAAAACCAAGACCCATATCTACGAGGTTACAAATGGTCGATCATACCATGAAGATGCCATTGGGAGTGATTGAGGATGTCTTGGTCCGAGTTGATAACATTATCCTTCCAGCAGACTTTGTGATTCTATTTTGTGAGGTTGACCGTGAATTGATTATCATTCTTGGGAGGCATTTCCTTGCTACGGGTAAGGTTCTTTGTGATGTAGAAGTCGAAGAACTCACTTTCCAGGTCGGTGATGAGCAAATGGTATTCCATGTGTGCAAGTCTATATGTCAACAAAATAGAGATGAAGTGTGTTCTTTTGTGGACATGGTGACCTATGTCATTATCGATGACACAAGTGCTACTATCAATGTTGGTGACATGTGTTCATTATTGAAGTCATTTTGCTCAACCTTGATGATGATGAGATGGATGGTTTCGTGGAGTGTGTGAACTCTTTTCAAAGAATGGGATCTTAAAACTATGCACCCGAGAACTTATATTTGGATCTTGAGAATGGGAAGACTCCTCCTATAAAGCCTTCTATCAAACAACCACCTATTTTGGAGTTAAACCCATTTCCACCCCACCTTCGGTATGAATTTCTTGGCCCTCGTTTTACTTTACCGGTTGTTCTTTCCTCTTGTTTGACTAACGTGCAAGTTGATTCCACATTGGCAGTATTGCAAGAGAGGAAGAAAGCTATTGGGTGGACTTTGGCGTATTTTCTGGGTATAAGCCCCGCATTTTGCATGCATAAGATCAAGTGGGAGGATGGTGCCAAACTGTCCATGGAGCAAAAGAAGACTCAATGAAGCTATGCGAGATGTGGTAAAAAAAGAGATTACCAAGTGGTTTGATCCCGGGGTTGTCTACCTCATTTTCGATAATTCATGGACTTCTCTGGTTCAATGTGTCCCAACGAAGGGGACAGATGGTGGTTACCAAGGAGAAGAATGAGTTGATTCCTACATGAACGGTCATTGGTTGGAGAGTTTGTATGGATTATCGTAAGCTCAACAAAGTCACAAGGAAGGATCACTTTCCTATTCCATTCAAGGATCTAATGCTTGATGGATTGGCCGGTCGTGCTCTCTATTATTTTCTTGATGGATATTTGGGCTACAACCAAATTCTTATTGCTCTGGAAGATTAAAAGAAAATCACTTTTACATGTCCATATGGTACTTTTGCTTTCAAAAGGATGCTTTTGGTTTGTGCAATGCACCAACGACTTTTCAATGGTGTATGATTCATATTTTCACGGACATGGATGACTTTTCGGTGGTTATAGATTCTTTTGGTGATTGTCTTTAACATTTGGATAAAGTGTTTGGCAAATGTGAGGAAACAAATTTGGTACTCAATCGGGAGAAATGTCATTTCATAGTCGAAGAAGGCATTTTCCTTGGCCATAAGATTTCAAAGAATGATATTGAAGTGGAAAAGGCAAAGATTGAAGTTATTTCTAAGCTTCTACTCTCCATCCCCTCCCCCTCCCCCCCCCCCCCCCCCTCACACACACACCTCGGTGAATGGTGTTCGGATCTTCTTGGGCCATGCGAGTTTCTATGGGCGATTTATCAAATATTTCTCTAAAGTGGTGAAACCATTGTGCAAGCTCCTTGAGAAGAACGCCAAGTTTCATTTAAATAATGATTGTATGAGAGCTTTTGAACAATAGAATCTCAAGTTGACTACTATCCGTATCATTACATCTCCAAATTGGAGTTTGTAGTTCTAGCTCATGTATGATGCAAGTGACGCTACAGTTGGGTCTGTTTTGGGCAACGTATCAATAAAGTTTTTCATCCGGTTTACTATGTTAGTAAGACCATGAATAGTGCCCAAGTCAAGTATATCGTTACAGAGAACGAGCTACTTGCTCTTGTGTTTTCAATTGAGAAGTTCCGCCTATACTTGATGGGTGCCAAAGTTGTTGTTCACACGGATCATACGACACTTCTCTATCTTATGAGCAAAAAGGAATCTAAAGCTCGGTTGATGAGATGGGTGATTTTGTTGCAACGGTTTGATATTGACATCCAAGACAAGAAGGGAAGTAAAAATCATGTGGCAGACTACTTGTCTCATTTGGAGGAGGAGGGTAGGCCACATGATGGCCATGAAATCAATGACTTTATCTCCAATGAGCAACTTTCGGCACTTTAGTGAAAGAGGTACCGTGGTTTGCGAATTTGGCAAATTTTCTTGTGAGTGGTATCATTTCGGATGAGTTCTCTTCAAACCAAAGAAAGAAGCTCTAGAGGGATTGTCAAGACTACTAATGGGATGAATCAAATGCCGCGCCCCCTTTTCTTGCAAAATCGGGTTTCGACACATGATAACTCTTTTAAGAAAGGTGTTAAAAGAGAGAGTCGCCACCTAACGGGTTTGAGGCCCGTTAGGGCACCTATTTGCAAATAACTTTGGTTTAACCAGTTTGCGTCACCAAAGATTGCGTAAGGGTTCAAATTACCTCGAAGAAGGTGTTAGGCACTCTTCGAGGTCCACAACTGTGGGTCCTGTCCGAACTCGAATTATGTGTATTAGTCATATAAATAGAGAGAAAAATAAGAAGTTTGGGAGATTATTATCAAAAGACCATGAACAAAGACAAATAATTGATTTTAAGACAAGATGGGGGGGGTCCTAAGTTTTTTATCCTAAAGGATCACCCCGTGCAACATAAATAATACTTCGTAACTCCCTCAAGATGGGGTGTTACTCGTATTATTCATCGGGCACTGACTATCATCTCCTGCTACCCGATTACTATCTTTAAGTTTTTACCTAAAGCGCACTAGTTGATTCTAAACCATGCCTTATACGTGTACTACCCGTCCCATGCCTATGGCTCAGGAGGCGTTTGGACCTCTATTTTGGATGGTTCTAGACTTAACTTATACTGATCAAAAAGTATAAACCTAGGAGACATAAAAAACAAGTTGGACTTCATGTGAAGGCAATTAAGGTCTCAAGTTAGCCTCCACACTTAGACAACAAATGCACGCAAACAAATTCTCACATTAGGCGTAAGACAATTTCAGAATTGAGGCAAATGAAAGCCATTAAGCCCTATAGACATGGTTTCTATGTGACCTCGGATTCAAACGTGTAGGCAGTTTCATATGCAAGGTGCCACTTTAAACCTAAAGACATGATTTCCAAACAACTATACCGCTTAAGGGTATTTGGTATTGCATGTTGATTATCGAAATTACATATTATAAGCGATTAAACCTATAGACATGATATCTAAGTGATTTACGCAGTGATTGTCATTGATAACAATTAGAAATACTCATAATTACTCAGTTTGATCCTATGGACGTGATTTCTAATAGTGGCATGGCTAAGCAACGAAACAATATTTGAAAGTTCAGTATTAACACTTTAAAGCAAGTGGTAATACCCTATAGACAGGATTTCTAGCTATTAACGATTGAAACTGGTTTTTTCTACTTAGCCCCTATAGGCATGTCTTCTAGGTGAGCAGTATGATAACAAAAGAAAATTAACCAATTAAGGTCCTATATGCATGATTTCTAGATGAAGATCAGTAGAACATAAGCTAGTATAATCCTATGGTCATGGTATCTAATGAGTATGATACAGTTATGCAAATTGAAAGAATGGTCATTGACATTTTATTTCCTATAGGCATGATATCTAACAAAACTCATAGGAGCAGAACATGTTGAACGAATTAAGCACTCAAATCCTATAGGCAGGTTATTTAACAAACACATAGGAGAAGAACATGTTGAACGAATTAAGCACTCAAGTCTTATAGGCAGGTTATCTAACAAACACATAGGAGCAGAACATGTCGAACGAATTAAACACCTATAGGCAGGATTTCTACCCTTTTCATGCAAACATTAGAATAGACCCATTTTCCCAATTTTACTAACACCCCAATTGTTATTACAGAATTTTTACAGGCCCAATGACTGAAATAAATTACAAAGTTACAAAATAACTATTGTGGGCCTAAGACAGGACCAAAGTATACCCAGCCCGGCCAGGCCTTCAATTTCGTATCCATACAGGTTTCACCACAACCCAGAAATCACAATGGATCAAACCGAGAAAACAATCTTCATTTACACAAGATAGCCCAAACAACAAAAACAACAACAACATACCCAGTAAAATCCCACTAGTGGGATCTGGGGAGAGTAGAGTGTACACAGACCTTACTCTTACCCCGAAAAGGGTAAAGAGGTTGTTTCCCAAAGACTCTCGGCTCTACAAGAGAGACAATAATATCATAAGAGAAACAAAAGAAAATGCATGTACCAGCAAAATGTTCCAAAAAGAAAATAACTACAATGAATAAGTGAAACAACAATAACACAAAACTATGCAAAACAATAATGTGAACACAACATAGACCGCTAACAAACCCAAACAAAACTCTATTAGACTACCCGAAATAAATAGGGAAGAACTCTCGACTACCCCCTAGCCTACCACCCTAATGCTTGACCTCCACATATTCCTATCAAGAGTCATGTCCACGAAAATCTGAAGTCGCGCCATGTCCTGCCTGATCACCTCGCCCCAATACTTCTTAGGACTCCCTCTACCTCTTCTCGTACCTGCCAAAGTTAATCGCTCACACCACCTAACCGGTGCATCTAGGATTCTACTTCGCATGTGTACGAACCATCTAAGTCGTGCTTCCTGCATCTTGTTGTCCACGGGAGCCACGCCCATCCTCTCTCGAATATCTTCATTCCTAATCTTATCCAACCTAGTGTGCCCACACATCCATCTTAACATCCTCATTTCTGCTACTTTCATCTTCTGGATATGTGAATTCTTGACTGGCCAACACTCGGCTCTATACAACATGGCCGGTCTAACCATCGCTCTATAGAACTTACCTTTGAGTTTGGGTGGCACATTCTTTTCACATAAGACTCCAGACGCTAACCTCCATTTCATCCACCCCACCCCAATACGGTGCGTAACATCTCCGTCGATCTCCCCATCTCCCTGGATAATTGACCCTAAGTACTTAAAACTTTTTCTTTTGAAGATGACCTGTGAGTCAAGCCTGACTTTCACATCCGCTTCTCCTGTCATGTTGTTGAACTTACATTCCACATATTCCGTCTTAGTTCTACTCAACTTGAAACCTTTATACTCCAGTGCATGCCTCCATACCTCTAGTCTCCCATTCACGCTGCCTCGCGTCTCATCAATCAGAAAGATAGCCCAAACCTTGTAGCCATAATTGATCAAAAGATTCAGAAGACAGTCATTTACACAAGCCGATTGGCTTATTCAGTAGGTGGAAATGGGGCAGAATTGAGAAATTAGGACAAAGCGGCCAAAGAACCTTAGACCCCAGTGTGCCAAAGTTCACAAAGATCTCCAAATGGACCCCGAGCTGTGCTCACACTAGGGAGGTTAATGGACAAGGTCTAGGGGGCCTTGGCTTTCAGCCGGCCAAGAATTAGAGCCTCATAACAGGAAACAACCAATGAAAGTAATTATAAAGTAACAGATTTGGAAAAGCATTTGCAAACACTACAAAATGATCACATAATGGTCATGTCAACACAGGGGATGCAAGCATTCGAGAAACAAGATAATGCTATAAATTGTCACATAACACATTGGGGCAGGGTGACATATTAATAAGAAACAAGGAGTCTGAAGATTATGGGAATACCAAGTTAATAGGCAAGGAGCATTGCACTAGTAATAAAAATAGTTTTCACCAATGCAACAAGTTTAAAACCTACAGAATCATATTATGCTAAACATAGGGCTTAAACAATATAACTTATACTAATGAGGCAAGCATAATCATAATATAGGAAAAACTAGTCTGAGAGGTTCCACTTAATTGCTAGGGGTGCAGAACTGGGAAGATCAAGAACACAATAAGTGACAAACATAATCATAGGAGCACACTACACACTTAGAATGAAGGTTTTAACAAATTAGGGCATACTAACAACATCAATTAATCACTAGAAATTCAGAATCAGGCAGGGAACATGGATTAGGCCATATAATCAAGGCAGAACATTTAAATTATCAATAACACTAAGCTAAACATGCTTCAATCTGTCCAAATCACCTAAGTTAGGTACAAAGACATTATTTAGGGCTAACAGTTTATACGTAGAATCACACATGAAGAAAATCAAAGACTTATACCAAATCATGCAATTCAGAGAACATAGACATTCTAATTAAGACATAATGGAATAAACATTGCGAAGGTTTATAAACTAACCAGTTATTGCTCAACAAACAAGAAAAAAATAGCAATCAGGACCCAGAAGCTTAGATGCGTCAAGTTCCCAAGGGTTTCAAGAACCTAGGGTAATGCTCACACCCAAGAAAGGTCAGAAAATAGAAAATCCGGTGGCCTTGGCTTTCATCCGGCCAAGAGCCAAATAGAACAAGAAGGTAAATGAACACAGAGTAAAGCCTCAGTTTTAGTGGGAAATTTTGTGATTTTAGTCTTGTCTAGAAGGGAATGGGGGGAGGGGTTTATATAATAGTAGGGATCAAAAGGTAACAGATATAAAAAAGGAAAATAAATATACAAATACGTCCGAAAATTAATTTAAGAAATCCGTAAACCCTAGTTTTAGGTAAAGTAAGAATCCACATAATGTAAATAAATATTTGGACTCACAGTAGCATATAGGATGAATATACACATAATAACACTCAAAATCATAGATTTGAACCAATTTTGGTTCGATTTGGAAGAGGTATGTAAACCCTAGTTTTAGGGAAAGTAAGAATCAACAGAATATAAATAAATATTTGGACTCACAGTAGCATAGGATGAGTATAAACAGAGTAACAGTCAAAATCAGAGATTTGAACCAATTTTGGTTCGATTTTGAAGAGATCTGCTTGCCATGTTTAGGCAAGCACTATAGGAGAGTAGCCAGTACCAGAAGGGGGTCGAGTATGGTAAGTAATAGCCATTGAATCCCATATTAGGTGGTATTAGGAGAAGATTTAGGGGGCGGCAGCTAGGGTTATTAAGAGAGGGAGAAGGGGTTGAAAGGATATTAGGGCGGCGAATGAGAGGAGAGTGAGGTTAGGGTTAGGCTCTTGGGTAATTAAAGGGAGGGAAATAACGAGAGTCGTTAATCTTTAGAGATCAACGACCAAGATTAAAAAAATGAGTGGGGCGGGTCGTGTGAAGCGGGTACCGACCGGGTTGGGGTTAGTGGGTCATTGGTTTGGGTTGGGGTTATTTGGGCTAGTGTATTAGCTGTTTTGGGCCGTTATTTGGTATGAAAATAGGTTTAAAAGTGGGGCTAGTTTTTAAATACCCAAAATTTATCCAAATATAATTTATAAAAGTGATTAATAAATAAATAAAATATTATTTGTGTACTAAAATAATTAAAAATAATAACTTAGCATTATAAAAATGTGAAAAGTTATTTTTGGCATAAATAACGTAACTATACATGAATATAAGTGGGCCCTTTTGTGAGTTCTTGTGAAAACACCTATATTTTGGTCGTGGTGGATTATGAATCTAAGTGGGTGGAGGTCGTTGTCTTACCCAATAATGAAGTTAGAAGTGTAGTGGCGTTCTTGATGAGAAATATTTTTACAAGATTTGGTACTCTGCGAGCAATCATAAGTGATGGGGGGTCACATTTTTGCAACAAGGCTTTCGACACTTTACTTAGAAAGTATGGTGTTACTGACAAAGTGACAACTCCCTATCACCCACAAGCTAGTGGTCAAGTGGAAGTTTCAAATCGGGAGATAAAGAGCATTTTGTCAAAGAAAGTGAATGCAAATCGGACAGATTGGTATAAGAAGCTTGATGATGCTCTATGGGCATATAGAACGGCTTACAAAACAGCTATCGAAATGTCCCCATACAGATTGGTGCTCGGGAAGGCTTGTCATCTTCCGGTGGAACTAAAGCACAAGACAATGTGGGCCTTGAAGAATTTGAATCTTGATTGGGATGTAGCTGCTAACTTGCGGGTTGCACATCTAAATGAATTGGATGAGTTTCGGTACCACGCATATGAAAGTTTGTTCTTGTACAAAGAAAAGATGAAATATCTTCATGACAAGTATATTTGGAACTAGGAGTGCAAGGCCGCTGATTTAGTGCTATTTTTTAGCTCAAGGTTGAGAATGTTTCCCGGAAGCTCAGGTCAAAGTTGAATGATCCTTTTCAAATTGTTGGTGTGACACCTTTTGGCGCTTAAGACTTGAAGAACAAGAGCGATGAAATATTTTGAGCGAATGGCCATCGGGTGAAGCGCTATTTGGGAAAAGTTTGAGAGAGCCATGTGGTGGCGGTTATTTACTTCGCTTGAGAATTCTATGACATTGTATTGTACCACGATATTAAATAAGGCGCTTCTTGGGAGGCAACCCAAACTCTTTTCCTTTTTCTCTTTTAGATATATGTTATTTGTTGTTCTTAACTTGATTTGAAGTGTGTTTCAGAGATAAGTGTTAGATGTGAAATGATAGACGCGGTTGTATTATCCAAGCCAGATATGCGGACCATACTTTTTCTTTGTACGGCCGCAGAAAAGAAATGCTGACCGTATAAGCTCTTGTGCGGTCGTAGAATTCCTCTGCCGACTACGCTTGCAAGAGCCAATCTTAAGTGCCAAATAGAAGGTCCTATGAACTTCTTTTCCAATAGTGTAGAGTACGTTTGTGGGCCATCACAAATTATGTGGTCGCAAAATCACACAATTAGAGGGGTGGTTGTACTACATTGTGAGGATTGCAGCCGCGCTTGAAAAATTGCAGACCGCACAACTAAGCTCTCCATTGTTGGCCAGGTAACAGAGTGCATACTGCACTTGGAATTGTGCTGCCG
This sequence comes from Nicotiana undulata, assembly GCA_005239495.1. Lineage (NCBI taxonomy): Eukaryota > Viridiplantae > Streptophyta > Magnoliopsida > Solanales > Solanaceae > Nicotiana > Nicotiana undulata. The sequence continues at coordinate 24,672 of ML256634.1, forward strand.
AACTAGCCTCTCTAACCCTCAAACTTCTCTGAGTATAAATAGAACACTAGCCTCTCCTTTAACACTATTCACTCTCATATTTTTACTCTGAGAAGTTGCCTATTTACTTGCAATTTGGATCACAAACAACCCTTCACTCTCTTGAATCTTCGTACACTAGCACTATCTGGTAAGCATCACTTCAATCTTGTTGATTTTATTTTTGAATTTATATTGACGTTTTAACTTCGTTTTAGGCCATCTGTTATTGCATTCCTTTAATGTGTCCATGTGAGGTAGTTTAATACTGGGTAATTTTTAAAGCATTCTTAGATTGATTGGTCGATTGATTGTCATGTCTATACCATGTCACCTAGTAGGATTGAACACAATTTTTGCATAATCTAGGTTAATATACCTATAACCGTACTGTTTTTTATTATGCGGACCGCACTTGAAATTGTGTGGTCCGCAAACTGTTCTTTTGAGTAACTTTGTTGGCTTGCTAGTTTTGCGGCCGCACTTTAATTGTGCGGACCACGGATTTTGTTAGTCGGCTACAGAATAGCTCTACACTGATAATGAGAGACATACTCATTGAGCAACTCAAGTGTGGACCACAAACTTGTTTTTGCGGACCTTATATGATTTCTGCATTGGCACTGTCTATAAGAGAGATGAACATGAGAACTATGCACAACTGTGCTAAAGTGTGACCCCCATGTAGAATTGTGCAGTCTGCACTTCCACTTTGTGGACCGCATTCTAAAATGTGCAGACCGCACTTAGTCCTTTTCTACTGCATGTCGCAAACCCGATACCTCACTGCTTCTATGATGTCCTCACATGATTATATGACTCTTAATTGTTTACAATATGAATATCAACTGATAAATCTCTTTGTGCATATACAGACAATGGTATGATCAAGATGTCGATATGAATCTTTAAAGGGAAGGGGAGAATCCTCAAGGGGTAGGGGCAGAGGTGCCATGCACCCAAGTGTTCAAAAAGCAATTACAAAGAGGACAACTGCAGACCGGGAAAGATGTAGAACCGTCTTAGAGTCCAGTTGTTATGCCTCATTTAGGGAGGCCTCGGAGGGAAATTCTGTATCTTTACCTGAGGAGAGAAATGAAGAGAAATCTAGGCCGTAGGGGCAGTTTGAGCCTCTGTATGTACCTTTTACATCACACAATACATCCCAGGGTTCAGATAATGACAATCATGAGCCCAACGCAGCAGATCTGGGTTGTAATTCTAATGATGCCCTATGTGATGGGAGAGGGGGTCCAAGTGCACATGCACCGCTCAGACAAAGAAGAAGGTAGTCTGGGAAGATTGATTCTTGAGCTTGAGAGCATAATCAGACTTTTGAATGTGGTAGAAGGAGAGAGTACTGACTCATGAATGGCAATTCCTCCTCAAAGACTTAGAAAAATACAACCCCGCAGTCTTAAAGAAGTTTACCATGAAAAAGGGGTGGATGTTATTTTCTGAGAAGTTGGTGGATGTGAAAGAGCATCTTGTCTAGGAATTCTATGCCAACACAACGCATATTCTTAAAGTCACCAAGGTGCGCAAACTGAAAGTAAAGTTTGACGCGTACTTGGGATTTGACGATATGGAGCCCATGGTATATTTGGAAAAGGTGGATTTGAAGGAGAAAGCTAGACCATGGCTTGATGAGATTTATGCACCTGGACCTACTCCCTCTTGGATAGGTGCCAGGTTGCCAATCCTTCGGAACACTCTGAGCTTTGTGGCAAAAGGGTGGTAGACCTTTGTGTGCAGCAGACTTGACTCGTGCTTGAATAAGAACAACCTGCCCCTTCCACGAGCTATATTTGTAGCCTCTATCATATCCGGGTACCTAATCAATGCGGTTGCCCTGATGTCGGCTAATATCTCACTTGTGGCACAACATGGTAACACATCTTACCCCTACCCAAGCACTATTACTAAGTATTTGACTGATGCCAAGGTGGAGTCCAGGCCATTTGATACTAAGGTCATGCCGACCGGGCCATTTGAGTGGTACAAGCTGCAAGATCTGAGGAACCCAAAGAAGAGCATTCACCCTTCTACTATTGCTGGTCAGTCTGATGAGCCAATAGTTGTAGCCCCCGGGCCATCTGATATTCCATCTACTTTGGTTGAGCCTTCTACCAATGCCATTGTTGTCATCCCTAAGCCACCATACTCGGCCCCTAATATAGGGCCTACTCCAGCTCCAAGGTCGGTGACTATGCCTACATGTTTATTTTCTGCCTTGTGGGTCTCTCAGACACTTGCAAGCCTCAACAACTTGATGCAGGAAGCTACTTCAATGCCGCCTAAGGTCTCCAGTATAGTTGAAGGGCAATTATCTTTATATGCATCATTGGATCCCTCTGACATAGATACAAAGCTCACCACAATCTTGGACAACTAGAAAGTAATTATGGATACACTAGTACAACATGGTGCACTGATAGAGCGGTTGACCAAGTAGGTAAAGAAGATGAGGAAGATATAGGCCAACAAGAAGTCAGTTGATGCACTTCGAGCTGGGGTGACCCGAATAGTTGAGGCCGATGATTTGCCCTTTGACATGCTACTAGACCCCGCCCAGCCTCACCCAACTCCATATTCTCACGTGTATCCCGATGCTTAGACTGAGGTGATGTGTCTTGCATCCAACACTGTTGTGGCAGTGCGTGATATGTTCAACTCTCAGGCCGATCCCGTACATGATGATGATATTTAGTTAGCTTAGCCGGCTGGAACTGATGTTGTTGGTGACACTTTGATGCATGAGGACATTTAGGGAGTTTCTTCGCCCTCTTTGCTCTTTGATCTTATTTTTCTAAGCATTGGGGACAGTGCTTTTTTTTTTATTTGGGAGAGAGGTGTGGAGTATATTTGATGATGATATGATATATTTGACAACATTGGGATGTAATAATTGAATGATTCTTACATTTATTAGCATCTTTAGTTGTTTTTCTTTAATTGTGTTTGTTTTGGTAGATTTGATATTTCTCTTGTTAGTGTTAATAATAAACCTTTGATTTTCTTAATGTCAAGGTTCTTTTCAAAGGTGGTCTTTTGTATGAAATGAATTACTCTTTCCGAGGATGGATAGTGTGACAACTTTCTTAAGGGAATGAATTGGTGTCATGTTTAGAAAATAGTAGTAGTAAGTAATAATGACTAAAAGCCCTAACTTAGTCATTCTCTAAAAAGAGTTATTTATGTTGCATGTGGCATCAACATACTTAAGTGCATGATTATGGTTTGAAACAAGGTTTTTGAAATAAAATAGCTCTAGTTTAGTGATTTTGAGGTTTTTGAGTTGACTTTGATAATCATTAGGTGGTTGAATGGACCATAATAATATTTAACTTGAATGTGATCATTGTGGATTTTAGACTCTATTCTCTTTCACGGTCTAGTTGCATGAGAGGTGAGATGAATTCTTGTTTCTATTCCAAGTACTTGAGTGAATAGTCCAGAACTTGCCCTGAATGTATTTCAAGGCAAAATTCTAAGTTATTGGTTTGAAAGTGATTGTAGCCTTTCCTTGGACCGTTTGAGCTTTCTATTGCCACCCTATAATTGTTATTCACTAGTCAACCCCTTTGAGCCCTTAGCCTTTTTCTGTTGGTAACTATGCTACAAACCTTCACCCGTTTGATTATAATCATCTCTTGGCACCCAAAATTTTATTAACACTCATATGTAATAAGTGGCTCAAAACCTAAGTTTGGGAGGAAAGTTGAGGAATCTAAAAAGAGGTATCAGACATTGAAAGGAGAAAGTAAGAAAAGAAAGAACAAGAGTCCCTGATGAGTAATGTCAATTCTTGAAACTCAAATGTCGTACTAGAGTTACATGCAAGTCGCATATGTTTGAAAATTTTGACACCTTGTGGAGAATGCATGAGTATTGTGACTCTTTGAAACAAACTTTCACTTAGGGAAGGTGAGAACTAATCTATTTGCTTGAGGACAAGTAAGGACTTAGGTTTGGGAGAGTTGATAAGTGTGGATTTTAACCGCTTAATAGTACCTTTTTGCTTTAGTTTTTAGTCCGAAAGTAGTGATTTATGTTTCCGAATCGAATGAAAATGTATGAACTGCAGGCATGATGGAGGATGCGAGCTCAATGAAGAAATCTAACTCAAAAAAGAGATGTCCCAACTAAAATAGCCCAAGAGGAGAAGTGCAAAGAAATATGTGGCCCGCAGAAATACAAGTGCGAACGTAGATATAACCTTGAAGCTTTAGAAGAGTTTAACAGCAGCGCGGCCTGCACAACCAAATTATGCGACCGTAGAAGTTGTTCGCACTAACAAACTTGAAAAGATCAGAAAAAATCCAAAAGACCAAGCCTGAAGCCTCCTTAAAGCGTGGTCCGCAACCAAATTGTGTGGCCGCAAAAGCTGAGTGCCGTAGAATCCCTCATACTGCAAGAGCACCAGGTGCAAGTGCGGACCGCAACCAAATTGTGCGGCTGCAGAACCTCCCGAAGGACATTTTTGTAAGTGAATTTCAGAGCGCTATAAATAGATGAGAAATACTTTTTAAGGGAACTTTTGTACTGTAGCAAATGGTAGCGGTTAGAGTCAGATATTTTGGAAAATTGGTGACTAAAATTAGAGAGGACTCATTATTTTTACCTTTTTTTAGTTTTATGTCTTCAATTACTTCTTCTTTTTCATCTTCCAGGCTTATGAGTACGAGTAGCTAGATTTTATTTAGGTGTGTGACACAACCCTAGTGTGTAAAACTTATTGATATTTAATATTAATTCATGTTATTGATTGGGTGTTTGTTATTCAATCTTGTTTATACTTTATTTTCAGAACTAATGGTTGGAAACATTGATTCATGCTTATTTGACTTAGTTCTTACTTGAAAAAGAAGAACCTAGTCTAGGAAAACTTGGCTAGTAAGAAATTGAACTAGTTAAGATTTTGATTAGTTTGATTAAAGGTTTGAACTAGAAGTAGGGATAATCCCTCTTGGACTCACATCAATTATTTAGATTTCTACCCATTTGGTCTTGAGAAAGTCAATTTGGACATAACCACTTCTTGACCGAGAGGTATTGAGTGAGTACTTCAGAGTTGAGAGTCATAACACACCCTGATCTACCAAACAAGCATATATTTATTCTACCCATTAGATTTACACCTAGATGAAGGTTACATCCTTAGGTTTTTTCCTTATTTGATATAAACACGAAAAAAGATTTCATTCACTAGTCGCTACTATTTAGTTTAATTTCTTACAAGTCAAACTTAGATAATTATAAATAAATATTTTTTGTATATTATTCTTACAAATTTTTTAAAAAAAAATCTCTATTCACAACTTTGATTTAAAAATAATATAAGTATTTTTTAATATATTCTTTGAAACTCTTAAATTGAGTGTTAACCAAAATAACATAATAAAATAATTAAAAAAAATCGTATTTGACGAAATATTTTTATCTTTTGATGAAACTCTTGAATATGAAATAATATCGTTATTTTTTTAATATCTTTAAACCTTTTATACAATAGAAATCCTACACAAATACAATTTCACCTAAATAAGTAAATTTAAGATAATATTAAAGGAGAAGTAAATTTGATCATTACTCCCTCCGGTTCACAATAAGTGACCAGTTTTCTTTTTTATTTTGGTTCAAAATAACTGTCCAGTTATGTAATCAAGAAAGAATTCAATTTGTTTTTACAAAATAACCCCTATGTACATTTTCTTAAAAAGTTTTGTAACTCCTCACATTAAATGTTTAATTAGGGGTAGTTTAGTCATAGTAGATATTTTTATATAAAATATTTTTTTAATGGACGTGCTAAAAATAAATTGATCATTTATTTTAAACCGGAGGGAGTATATTTTAACATACTTCGTTACGGTTATGTTGCATCAGGCGGTAAGTGTTGAATTTTTTGAAGTATTTGATTTTAAAATATAAGGAGTGTATTCAAAACTAAGCCATATTATATGGGTGTTTAATATAATTAATAATTTAAAAAATATAAAGGTATCGAATTGATTTACTTAATAAACGTATCGAAATTTATCACTCATTTGAAAGTCATATCTTATCCTAGAAATTGCACCAACTGCCACAAAACAGGGAGACTAGCATTGATAGTCATTCTTGAGAGATAGAGAGAGAACATAAAATAAAAACAAGAATAATGGCGACCGATGACTGAATGAGGTGGACAAACATGGCCCAAACCCCTCATGTGATCATTCTGTACAAATTACAAAATTAAATACCTTGATTGTTGAGCGTTGAACTTAGAATTTCCCCTCGGAATTGTAATTTCCTTTAACTCTCCTTTTTGACTTCTATCACTCACTCCCATTTTTATATTCTACTTTAACTTAATAATTTTATGATATGTGTACTGACTGCTAACTAATTTACCAAAGCATAAAGAATAACGTACTGTTTATTCTACTTTACGTAGTTTAAAAATGAAGTGTAGGGTTTTAGGGTTTAGCTAGAAGAAGATAGGGCAAAAGTTTGATCTACTACTGTACGCAAAGTGCTTAACTTAGGGAACAATATCGATAACCACATTTTTGCTTTGTCCGAGGCTATTAAAAAATAATACAACCAAGTTTGTCCTAAAAGCCATTTTCACATTATCTTTTCTACTTTTCCGTCTCAAATTATCTCATTATTTTTGTATATGGCCCCTTCAAAATTTTACGGTCTATAATAAGTGATAATTTTATATTTGATATATTTATTAAGAAAATACGAATTTTTAGAGAATTTTTTTAATTAATTATTATCTTGATACATTGAATATATAAATAAAGATAAATTTTGAAAAATAGACAATTATTTTGAACCAAAGTAAAAAAGGTAAATGATCATTTATAAATAGACAATTATTTTGAACCAAAGTTAAAAAGGTAAATGATCATATTTATTGTGGACGAAGAGAGTATTATCACATTGTGCGACAGAAATTTCATTTTTACCTACTCCTAGAGGACCTTCAACCTTCCCTTAAAGATTAAGGAGTAAATATACGAACATATCTTTTTGAAAATTCTGAATAATATGGAGTTCACTTGTTTCAGATCGGAGTTCTACCAAAAAAAAAAAGATTTGTTTTTTTGGTAGAAAGCATTCTCTTTTAATGGAGTTTTACACGGCGCAAATTCAAATCAATCGAACCTTAAAGCGAATACACGAACGCATTGAGTTTTCATAAGTGAAAATGTTTGGATCAACTTTTAACCCTCCAAACAGTTGTATGTCAATGAAGTTTTCACTCAACAAAAATGGAAAAGGATAAAATCAAAGTTATAGTTCTCGCTTCCGCTAATGAGATCAAATAATTTGTTTGAAAACCTGGGTCCTACTGCAAAAAACAATTTCTTAACGGAACAATTGAATAAAGTGGATAAAATCATGAACAAATTATTATTCTCCTATCTTTGCCTTGATTAAATAGCGATGTCATTCCAGAAAGATTCAAATTATTAAAAGCAAAACTAATTAAATAAACAGTATTGAAATAATAATTTCTAATAGTAACTTTAAAAAAAACTATTTCTCAAAGCTAAAACCGGATTCAGATACCGTCTAAGTAATTAAATAATTAAAAGCAAGACACAGACTTAAGAAAATTTAAAATAAATAAATAAATGATTTGCATCCCAGGAATATGCATTATCTCAATGTACGATGCATCATTTTTTAATGGCTTTCTAACTTTTTGGTTGTTTTAATAATACCTTCTAATTTTCTGGTTGTGTGCGTGAACATATTTTTTTCCGGACTAAATAAATATATTTTGACTAAATGTTTCGACTTTTTTACATTATTAATTTAAGACAGAGGACAGACCTAATATTTAATTAATTCATAGGTATAGGAATAATTAGGCTGCATATCGTTGGGAATGAGCAGTGTTTCTCTCGGCTAACGACAAACTGCAACTTGGCAGGCATTTTACTATTATCGACTGAGAAATTTTCACAGAATTTGCAGAGAATTCTATTATTTTTAATTGCTTATTTGACCTAGAACTTACAAATATTCCTCAAATTGTCTACCTCTAAGGTTTATCTTCTTTAGATGTAATTTGGATGAAATACGATTTATACTGATATAAGTTATATCAGGATAAGTTATGTTGATATTAATTATATTAAGATTGTTGTTTATTCATTATTTGATATGTTGTATTAATAATGACAATTGCATAATTTCTAAGAAGAAGGTATAAGTTATACCGGTGTTAATTAGCCCACCTTCTATAAGATATATGTTATCTCAGTATTAAAATTAACATCAGGATAATTTATACCTAATTTACTAACCAAACAGGGTATTAAGATGATATTAAATTTTTATATCATCCTTATACCTTCTTATAACTCATACCAAACAACCCCTTATTTGTTTGTACTTTTTTTTTCTCGATTTATCCTCTTTGTCCTTCCTCTGTTAAAACTCTCGGGGCATAGCGAAAGAATCAACGGTATTTCAATCAATCTTTAGAATTTCAAGAATATTTTAGTAATTTATCAATTCAAAATTCAATTAGTTTTTTTTGTTTTCATATTTAAAATTATTCGATACGGTTCGATAACTTTGGGTTAATTCAAAAAATTTAGAACTTACATAATTATTCGATACGCATATAGACTTACATAAAAAGTTATGATTTTATTTAAAAAGAACTAATAATTATACGATTCAATTCTGTCGATTTAGTTGATTTGTAAAGGTCCATCGACACCCTTACCTGAAAGTTCAAGTTATGGATCTCTTTTAGCTAAAAGGTAGGGAAGGCACAAGACAATAACTCTTTCCAATTTTATTTTATTCTGTGTTTTTTCTTTTAAAATTTTGTTTCTATTTGTTCTTTTTACCCCCAATAATCTGAATACCTAATCACACAGTGTGGCGAATGGAAATGTCTTAATAAGTTCATGTTCTGAAAATGGAGAAAATCTTGGTCCTATACAATGCGAATTCAGAATGATTGAGTTAATGAATTCCAAATGCCGAATGGTTATACCAACGACATGCCTAATCCCCTAACGAAATAATTAGGAGCTTAATCAAATAAATAAGTATTGTTATAAAATAATAAAAGAAGAAGAGTATGACAGAGAAAAGTATAGAGGGGAATTCTTATTGATTTTGGGATGAATTATAATGAAATAGAACATCTCTATTTATAGGGAAATCATGGTTTAACCACCAAGTAACAAACCCTAAAATTCTATTTATAACACTTCACCTTGAATGTCCATTCAACAAATAATGTGTCTCGTTAAAACCTTAACTAAAATAAAACCTATTGGGAAAAAATTCTAGAGAAGGAAAAAGAGTACACATATCTAACAATACGCTTTTTGGTTGCCTCGAACTTTGCTAGGAAAACCCAGTGGGACAAAAACTTATAAGGGAAAAAGAGTACAACGCGTATTAACTCCCCCTGATTAGAGCATCCCCCCCTGATTAGAGCATCAATTCACATATTTACGCATTCGCATCCCAGTCTTGTGCACTAGCTTCTTGAAGGTTGACGTCGGCAGAGAATTGGTGAAGAAATCAGCCTTATTAACTCCAATGAATATGTTGCACCTTGAAAATCCTCGCTATCACATTATCATGCTTATACTTATAGCAAGATACAAATGTGCACAAATTGCACTTAGGATATAGTACTTCATGACCAAAATTTTTTTATATGCTTTAAGCAATTTAAATCCTTCAAAGATTGTCATATAAGTTGAGTCATATAAGCCATATAAAAAGACTTTATATGTCATGCTAGACATATAAGATAGATAAAAGTGATTGCACACACCATTGACCTTATACTTTTAAGTGTTTGAACTGCAGGTCCAAAACTATATGTCTTTCGTATGAAACCAATTATGCTCGAATTGTGACTCTTCCATTTGCCAATATTTTTGTGTCTGTATTCGACATACTTAAAATCCTCATCTATACTTAGCGCTATCATAGATGTCATCGGCGAATATTTTATATCGGTTCCAATATTTGTTTCCCATAAAGACATGACATAAGGATCTCTTCATTCATATTTTCAGGTACCTGAACCTCTCTTGAGATTTTATGAAGTATTATGTCACGTGATCTTCTAGATCACTTGCCTCCTTATTATGATCATTTTGATCATCTGCTCATATTCTTTATCAAGATTTTTATTTGCAACTGATTTTTCTATACGTTTTAAACGTACCATAGACTTTGTCCTTCTAGGACTTATTCTAATATGAGCATTTTCAGTGAGAATATATTTAATTTCATTGGGTAAGCAAATGCGTTTGGCATGCTTTGCAATATATTGCAGATGAATTATCTTTTTATGAACTTCAAATTCATATTATCTTATTCGAGGATCTAGATGTACAAATGATAGTTCTTTTCACGCAACTTTTTCTCAATTGTTTATCATGTCTCTCCCTCATGTTAGAAAAAACTAACTTATTGCCTCAACTTTTAGAACCCAACTTTGTGCGTTATGGTGATCAAAATATACACCGCACTTTAATAATAATAAGATGAAATTATTTGGTTCTTGATCCCGAATCACTTGTGAGGGGAGAATATAATATACTTTCGTATATAACGTATATCACATTGATATAGTAACTTTGTTCTCATAGGCAATAGTTCAGCTATTAAGTGAAGGAAAATAAATCATTTTGCTAAACCAGTTGTGATGTAAACCAACTTATCAAGATAAACTATTAGAAAATTTGGAAATTATGCTCTAAATTAAATTATTGAGCAAGTTACCTCGCAAACACCATGCTGCGGGTTAATAATAATCGCACATAACCATCCCATAGATGCATCTTATGTGGTATACATGGTAGGTGAATGAACCCATATTCATCTTTGATATTTTCAGCATTCATGGGATTTAATCCCAATTTTAGTTGGTTTATTAATTAATGAGAACAAGAAACCTAAGAGAATTCATAAAGAACTTTCTAGTTCTTTAATATTGAATTCTCTTTCATTTTTGCAAATCATACTTAAATTGATATGACTAAACCAATTATGTCAACTGAATAAATTATCAATATGATAAAGTTCAGGTTTACACCATGACGTGTGCAATTATCAATAAACTCGAAGTTTATTATGATATGAGTTTTTATATCAATAAACATCCACTTTATTGTGGTATTATTGTATTTGTATAGTACAAAATGAAGAATAAAGCAGGTACCTTTAACATGCATATTACCCCGCTACAAGTTGTAGTACTAGAAGATATTAAATCTTTCTTTTATTTATAGTCTCAATATAACCAACTGCTTTCGCGAATACTTTAGAAACATAATAAGTTTCTTTGAGACTTAGTACAACACAATAAATTGACATGATAATCAATTGTATTCCTCCAAAATAGTAATATTGTCTCTTCCATAGCTCTCAATTAATTTGGTACTACCACATATTCACCAACATCCATTTGGTGAATATCACTTTTAAAGAGAAAGTTATAAATTATGACCATTGTCAAAATTATATGCAAAATATGTTTCTTGCATTACTGTTATCCTTTAGTAATCACATTGCAAAAATATTTTGGCGTACAATAGGTACGTGACCAATGACCATTCATGCCATAATAATGACATTATTTCTTATTTCATCTCAAACCCCCTTCTAGAGGTGAGCGTGGTATATTCATTACCACTAGCACGTTCACATTTTTCCAAGAATGAATATATATTCATAAATCACATGTTGTCACATTCACATTATGAATGGACCATAATCATCTATATGTGCTTTACAAAATATCATGTCAAATCCATGAAAATATTATTTTCACAAAGTGAAGAATTATTTTGAGTATCCTTATTGTTCTCATTACCACAATGATGATGATTAGGTGCTACGAGAAATTCACGAAGGCACTTGTGGGAATCATTCTGGTACCGATTCTTTGGTTTGCAAGGTGATCAGAGCGGGATATTACTGGGATAGCATAGAAAAGGACACCAAGGAATTTGTTCGAAGATGTGATAAAATTGCCAAAGATTTTCACCGATGATCCATCAACCCGGTGAACAACTACACTCGGTCCTATCCTTGTGTCCATTCATGAAATGGGGGATGGACACCTGCCAACGATGCTAGGTAAAGCTCGATTTATCTTATTTATGACTGGTTACTTCTCAAAATGGGTATAAGCGCAGGCCTTCGAAAAGATAAGAGAAAAAGAAGTCATCGACTTCATATGGGACCACATCATATGTCGATTCGGGATTCCCTCCGAGATAACATGCAACAATAGGAAGCAGTTCATTGGAAGCAAAGTAACAAAATTCCTCGAAGACCATAAAATCAAAAGGATCCTATCAACGCCTTACCACCCAAGTGCAAATGGTCAAGCCGAGTCCACAAACAAAACCATCATCCATAACTTAAAGAATATGTTAGGTGATGCGAAGGGGAAATGGAGAGAAGTGTTTCCCGAGGTACTGTGGGCATATCGAACAACTTCAAAATCGAGCAATGGGGAGACCCTATTTTCTTTGGTATATGGGTCCGAGGCATTGATCCCAGTCAAGGTCGGAGAACTGAGCGTCAGATTTCAACATACCACTGAGGACTCAAACAACGAGGCCATGAACACCTCCCTCGAGCTATTAGATGAAAAGAAAGAGGTTGCACTAGTCTGAATGAACGCTCAAAAGCAAAGGATCGAAAGGTACTAAAACAGACAAACGAACCTCCGTTACTTCGGAGTCGAGGACTTAGTTATAAGGAAAGTCACCCTCAATACTTGAAACCCAAATGAAGGGAAACTAGGCCATAATTGGGAAAGACCATACCGTGTCCTCGGAGCCGTAGGCAAAGTATCCTACAAACTTGGCACAATGGAAGGCGAACAACTACCAAACAATTGGAATATATCATTGCTCAAACGCTACTATTGCTGAGGTACGACCTTCTCCCCTTTTCATTTATATTTTACACTAACTCCCTATAGGTGTTTGATTGGAGATATCGAAGCCCCCTTCAACTCGAAGACCTTGGGTTTTAAAGCATGCATTGCACTCTTTTTCCCTAAGATCGGGTTTTATCCCAAATGGATTTTACCGGCAAGGTTTTTAACGAGGCGACACCTATATGCTACCTAAGAAAAACTCAACAAGTATTCAAGGCTTCTTTTCTATCAACCTCGAATGCTTGGGGGCATCACCGTCGGAGGTTACATTTTTGAAGAAAACAAGTCATGCCAAGGAGGAACTCGATAGGAGAATGTTGTAATGGGATAAACGGTCAAATGAACCGTGTCCATATAGAATAGTCGAGCCCCCGATGGAAAAAACATGTACGCATGTATCGATTACTCAAAGAAGCATTCTCATTATATCAAAACACTTTGTACCTCAAAGAAGTCTACTATTTCCACATTTAACGACTCAAGGAACGGATATAATCGAATACTCTGGACTATCATCGACAGTCAACACGTCGAGCCATAAAAAACTCAAGCTTATAAGACCGCAATGAGGCAATCTTAAGCTTATAAGACCTCAACGCAGCAAACTCGAACTTGTAAGACCTCAATGAGACAAAATCGAACATATAAGACCTCAATGAGGCATACATGAACTCATAAGAACTTAAAAAGGCATCCCCTTGATATCAAGGCCAAGGACATCTCACTCGGGGACTAAAGGCTACGACCATATAAAAGACTACGGTCATATGAAAAGGCTACGACCGAAATAATATGGCTCGGAGACGTTTGACTTCCGCCATGAAACAAAAGGCCTTCAAATACTTCGAAAAACCGGTTAAATTAGGCTACCCTCAGCATAAGCAAATGGGCTTCGATAAAATCAACCCCGAACAATGTGAAGGCTTCGAAAACGTCAGCCTTCGGGAAAACCCCATGGGGTATTCAACTATCGTTGCACATCGACTTACAAACGAGGTTCCAAACAATCTGACCGTCAGAAAGTCGAACGAATATAAAAACATGCCAAGGCATAGCAAAGTTTTTACAAGTCTTTATCTAGAAAGGGGGAATATTGTAGCCATTTTGAGATCGAATTGACCCAATCTAAAAAGAGCCTAAGGGCCGATTTGTAAGAGCCTAAGGGCCGATATGTAAGAGCCTAAGGGCCGATTTGTAAGAGCCTAAGGGCCGATATGTAAGAGCCTAAGGACCAATCTAAAGAGTCTAAGGGGCAACTTAAAATAGCCTAAGGGACAACCTAAAATAGCCTAAGGGTCGATGTTTTAAAGCCTAAGGGGCGATACCTAAAGAACTTAAAGGTCGAAGCACATCATACTCGAGACCTTACCCAGTTCGGACTCGAAAGCCTCGAGCTAAAACTTAGCTCGAAGATCGGACCTTAAGTAGTCACCTATTATCGATCGTTGATCAAAAACGAAACCTAAGGGTATTATATTCTAAGTCCAATACATTGGACTGATCGTCAACAACATCAAATCTCAAAGGCAAAGGCAAGTAAAAAATTAACAAAACAAAGATGAAACAAAATGATTCTTTTATATTCAAATGGTGTTCTCAAAAGTATATTTACAAAGCTACCACACGGAGCCCTTACACAAAAGAAGAAAAATGAAAGAAGCCTAGTTTACTATTGGGGTCACTCGATCGGAGGTAGTTCCCTCAGGAGCTACATCTTCGACGGCTTGACCTTCGACACCCAGATCATCGGCGACCTCTTCCTCCTCGGGGACTTCGTCATCATCCTCCCCCCCCCCCCCCCCCCCCCCCCCCCCC
>ML256634.1:39569-86280 GCA_005239495.1 Nicotiana undulata
GTCGCTGGGTGGATCCTCATCAAAAGTGATCAATGCCGCCGCCTCTTCTTCCAAGGCCTTCACCTTCTCGATCTCAGCAGAAAGATCAAAGCCTTCGACCCACATCTCCTCGAGGGTTTGCCTTCAAGACTCCAGCCGAGCTTGATTGATGGCCCATGTTAACTTAAGCACGGCCACATTAGCTGCCTTCTTAGCCCGGGCATTGGCAGCAGTAACATCTGTCCGATATGTAGACATGATTGCCTCAGCTTTGGACAACGCTTTGGATAATTCTGCGGATGACTCATCATGAAGGCCCTTATATTACGACTTTCTTCCTTTGCATTCTGAAGTTGGTGCTCAGTCGAGGTCAGCTTCTCTCGAAGAGTATCCTTCTTGGAGGCCATATCATCCATGCGCTGCTTCAGCCCGAGGATTTCAGTATCTTTGGCCCTAAGCACCTCCCGAAGTTGCCCCACCAGGTCATCCTTCTGCTTAAGCTGCAAAAATCAAGCTTCAACGTTAGACACCAAAAACAAGTAAACATAAAACAAGCCCACAAAGGATATATTACCCGCTCAACAAACCCGATCCTCTCTTGGGACGCCTTCTCTGAACAAGCTCGAAGGTTGTTGAGTTCCCCCTCTCTTTTGACACAGAGGGCCTTGAGTTCATCAGATGCTAGCATGAGCTTCCTAAGCTCATCCTCACATCGGGAAAGCTCAGCCTGAGACTTGGAAAAGGCTTGATCATAGAGCATCACAGCCTGGTCACAATGAAAGGTAGTTAGAAAGGCATGAATCAAATCCTAAGCATAATTGTTAAATACAAAGTATACGTGCTTTCAAAGCTTATCGGCCTCTTCGAAGATGAACGAGGCATCAAGGTCGGGCCCGTCCTCAATCCCGAAAAGGCATTCCTCGAAGATATTATTCTCCCCGTGGGATGCTCCCGCATCAGGAGTCTTCATGTCCTAGGCATCTCGTATTTGCCCCTCAGAGAAGGACGAGCCTTGTGGAGATTCATCCACGTCAATTACCCCGAGTGACTTAATCGGGGCCTTCTCCCTCCTTCGAGGAGCTTCAGGATTGGTTTCTTCGGGCTCTTCGACCAAGTGTTTTTCAGTATAAGGTATGTTCTGATCATCAATTGGTTCGGGGACTTTGCTCGAACCCCCCTCGAGAATCTCCCCAACTCGAGATTGGACCGCATCGACAACCTTTGGTTTAGTAGTCTTCGGCTCGGTTGGTTTTTAAGCATCAATGCTTCCTCTTCCTTTGATCACTAACGGGTAGCGATCATCCTCTTCATCCTCAGCGCGAAGACTCTCGACATATTTCGGAGACAAGGCCACCGTATCGACCTTAGATTTCCGAGCTTTAGTTTTCTTGGGCTTCGGAGACTCAGCCGGTGACCCTTTCTTTCTCTTCTTATCCTTGGCAGGTTTTTGGGTCTCTACCTCTCCAGGCGGGGGCGGCCTCATTGAAACAACATCCCTAAGGCCTACATAAGCTCAAAAGTTAAGTGTGCTATCAAGAAATATTTTACTAGGGACTCAAATATGCCAATGATAAAAACTCACCAAGGTTTTTGGCCTCCCATCGGCCTTTGGCCAAGTCGCGCTCAGCATATGCAGAGGTGGAATCTAGTTTCCGAACCCAGTCGGAGGTCCTTAACTGCACCGGGGTACCACTCGATGGCTGCATCATCATAAGGGAGTTAGTCCAAATGAAAGATAAAACATTTGATTAATGAAACATACTCGACGATCCATACTTACGTTTCATATTCCATTCCTCGGGGAATGGCATCTTTTCGACAGGAATCAGGTCGAAGGTCCTGACTCGAACAAAGCGGCTCATCCACCCTCAGTCTTTATCTTTATCGATGCTAGCGAAGAAAGACTTCGAAGATCGACGTTGTAATTTTATCAGGCCACCTTGATAGAGACGATGCATGTATAGTCTAATCAGATGGTCGAGGGTAAAAGGCATCCCCTCGACCTGACTCAAAAAATACCTAATCAGGCAAACAATTCTCCAGAAGGAAGGATAGATTTGGTTGAGTGTCACTCGATATTGTCGGCAAAAATCGAGGATCACTGGATCTAGCGGGGACAAAGAAGGTTCTACGGGACCTAAGGTGAATGGGTATGTGTATACGCTTAGGAAACCTTCTTTGTAAGTGGTTATGTCCTCTTCAGGTGAAGAGATCTCCACTTGTACTGCCTCCCTCCAACGGCAATCCACCTCGAGTTTGACTATTAGGCTAATATACCGAGACATGGTTTCACATCGTCCCGCAACCGAGGAAGGTTTTTCGACCTTGAAATCAGAAGACATTTCACAAGGTCCAGGGTTACACTCCTCAATACGAGGAGGCACTACCGTTTTGATCTTAGACTAGCGTGAAGACGAAGGGTCATTCTCTTTTTGAGGAACTGTCTTAGAAGTTTTTGCCATTATGTTGAGAAAATTCAGAAGGAGAAGAAGAAACTGGTTTAGAGATGAACACAAGGAATGGGTAAGTGTATAGAAGAGTTGATCAAGATTTGAAGATGTTGTAGAAAGTAAAAGTAGGAAGAGTGAAAGATTGGAGTACTTATAGGGGCCATCTAAGAGTGTTGGAGAATAGCCGTTATCGATTAATGATGTTTTGAGAACTGTGCAGACATGACCTCTACACGACCGTTCCGTCACACTAATCGGTGACCTCACGTGACTGACATCATGATTGGGATATCGAAGGGTCAAGAATTTGAATTGTTTCTTATCATTTCTTTCTAAGAAACGCGGGACCATCTGTATACGGCCAAAATCAGAGGAGTCCGATTTCGAAGTCTCTGTTGTGCCGAGCCCGAGCTCGGAAGGCTCGAAGTAAGGTTCGAGCTCAATCTCAGAATGCATACCTTGAGAGAGCACATCGAAGGCCGGACACGGCCTACCTCGAGGCAGTACAAAATCGATGACAGTCAAGAAAAAACGAGAATTTCCCAAGGACACGTGGTTAGGAAAGATAAGATTTGTAAGAGATAGTACAAATCTGTACTAGGCCATTATACATCTGTAGCAATAATATTCTTTGATATAATTAGAAATGTACCCTAATTAGGGTTTTCCCCTCCTATATATAGGGGACCCCAATCATTTGTAATGACATCATCATTCACTGCAATAGAACATTCCACTATGCTTTTTCTCGTTTAACGTTCTCTTCAATTGTTCCTCATCTTTATTGTTCTTCATTTACCGTTCATACTTTATCGCTATTAATTCACTTCGAGACCCCGAGGCTGTCGAGCTCGAGGTCCCTATCCCTTTGGCGATGCTGGTTTGGCTTAACTTTTCTTCTTACTTACACTTAATATTTCTTGCTTATCTACTAGTATTGGAATAAATCACATATTTTTAGAACCACAAATCAATTATAATTATTAAAACTATTTTCGAGGTAAATACCCAGTCCTAAATAAATTTGGATCGGTAATATGAATCCTCACTTCTTTCTTTAAGCTCAACTCATATATCATCATTATGTCATATATATATATATATATATATATATATATATCACAACAGTAAAAATTTTCTAACAAATTTAAAGACTACCTGGTTAGTAAGTAATACATGTATGGATCTTTTTCTTCCATTATATCATATTTTTATCTAAGTATGCATTGATTCAAAAGATTTGTACGAGAGAGAATTTTCTTTTATGTGATTTTAGGTCTCCCTTTTAAATACCTCCACTCACTATAATTTCATACCAACGGACATGTGCCTCTATAGGGTGATACAAGACATGATTAAACCATCTCAAACAGTTTTCTCTTATTTTATTCTCAATACATGCTATTTACACCCTTTAGTGAATGTGGTCATTTTTAATCTTATTTCTAGTATAACCTCGTATCTATCTTAGTACCTGCGTCTCTACAACACTCATCTTGTAGGTATGTTGGCCTTTAGCAGCTCAATATTCACTATCATATAACATTATCGATCTTATAGTTGTTCTGTAAAGGTTACCTTTCAGTTCGGTAGGTATTCTTGTATCATATAACATCATGATATCACTTCTCCATTTCAACCCTTAATCCAATGGAAAACA
This sequence comes from Nicotiana undulata, assembly GCA_005239495.1. NCBI lineage: Eukaryota > Viridiplantae > Streptophyta > Magnoliopsida > Solanales > Solanaceae > Nicotiana > Nicotiana undulata. Next base: position 43,659 of record ML256634.1, read on the forward strand.
TCTTGTATCATTCCATTTTTTTGAAACGACAAATTAACCCTTCATATCTAAATTATTGGCATTTTGGCACCGTAATCCCATATAGTCTTACCTTAACTTTATTTTTCTCATGCTGATTAAACTTCTATTTTCCAAGGTGCTTCTCCATATCTTTAAGCTTTTGGCTGACATCCACTTTGGTTTCGTCAATTAACACAATTAGCAAATAACATACAATATGTGAACTCATCTTGTATTGTATTGATTAATTCATCCATAATTAGGATAAACAAGTGAGGCTCAATGCCACCTTGGTGTAAATCCAATACTATAGAGAAATATAAATTAAAAATCCAATGTATGGCTATTAAAATAAGTAACAATAATGCTAATCGATTATTTGTGAATGATATAAAAAATAGTGCAAATGGAGAATGCGATAAAAGAAGATGATACCTTAAGTAGCTTGTTTTTGTCATCATCATTGGCTTGTATTAGTAATGATGTTAAATTGGACCATCAAAGGAGGATTTTTGTTGTCTTACAGGATATTTATATTTTATATCTATAATATAAGTTATGTAGAACACACTCACGTTTTCATGTTCTATGATTATGATTGTTTTGGGACCCTTGTTGGCCTCCTACCTACCCTACTTCCTTTGTTCTCTTCATTTATATTTCCTCAATTCCCTCGCTCTGTCACTACTTTTTTTTCTCTTTTACGTTCACCATTTTTGTTTGCAAGTCGATATCACCTTGCATTATTACTATTTTTTTCCAAAGTAATGCATCAAAAGTTTCATACTAGTTCTTTTTTGTTCGTTTTCTTTTCTTAAAGTTATTAAATCACTGCATGACATACGAAAATAACGTAACCAATATTCCTCAAACCTACTAAATATTCTTGACAATAACCCCAACAAATTGTATCTTCAAACTTATTATTTATTGATTAGGGAAGAAAAAGAGATGAGAAAACAAAGAAGAGAGAACCAGAGAAACAACTGTAACAAATTTGGATTTAAGTACTCCCTCCGTTTTAATTTATGTGAATCTATTTGACTGTGCACGAAGTTTAAGAAAAAATAAAAAAATTTGGAATTTTTGGTCCTAAACTAGTCAAAAAGGGGCCTAGAGTATTTGTGTGGTTATAAAAACTTATCATTAAGGGTATAATTAAAAGTTTAAGCAAAATTATTTTTAAATTTAAAAATAATTCATTCTTTTCTAAACGGACCAAAAAGAAAATAAATTCACATAAAATGAAACGAAATGAGTAATAAATGCTACATAAGATCAAGTGGCTAGAGGTCACATTTCAGACGGCGTAGATTCAATTTTATTCGAGTGAGAACTACAGTGTTCTTGATAAATTGTATAATGGAGCGTCGTATTCCTTTTCACATCTTCAGCTTAAAAACCACGAGAAAATTAAGAAAGACAGTGTTTACCCTAAAACTCGAGCAACAATTAAATTTATATTGTAATTTTAGGGATACGTGATCTGATTTAATACCAATTGATAAATGACAAATTAAATAAATGAATTGAACGACAAAATAAATCAAACTAGTGGTGTTGCACTGTATGATCAATCAGTCTACTAGCTTCAATCTCAAATTAGAAGAGATCAAGCTTTATAATTCTTTTTCTCCATTATAACTCGTTCCTCTACCAACGTCTGGTTTTTCCGGTGTGACCACCGGCAACCTCAGGTAATCCCTCCTTCTATCCCTCCCTCCCCTCCCGCTCCCCTCCCTCCCTCCTCCCTCCTCCCTCCTCCCCTCATCTCTCTTCTCCACCCCTTCTCGTTCCTTCCTCTGTCTCAAAGCCGGCAATTTCTGGCCGGTCGGCGACCTCACCTTCTCTTTCTCTTCTCTTCTCTTCTCCCCTCTCCCTTCCTCTAATCACTTAAACTTGTCTTTCAGCACCTGCTGCCCCCTTTTTCGCAACCCCTTTTTTGAGCCCAAAACCCAGTTCCGAAACCCTAGCAGCCCGCCGGCGACCTTTAGCCAGCGACCCCTGGTTGCCCTCTTTTTCGAGTCTGTCCAGGCCCGCCTCTGCGACAGGGGTGGTTGTGTGTGATTTTTTTTCCAGGAATAAGTTGCGGCTGCCGAGGCGAGCGCGAGGCGTACGGGCGAGAAGAGTGGTACATCTTCGGCTAGCGTGTGCATCAGTTGGCGGGAGTTGGAAGGACGCGCGACAGAGCCTGTCACCTCGGGTGCATCAAGTCATATTTCCAGGTTCTTTCCGTCGGGAGTTGGTACCTCCTGCTTTCCTGTCCCCTTTTTATGATAGTTTAATTGTAACTATTTAGTTAGCATCACTCTAAGCATATTATTAGAGTTCTTGTCGTGGCTTCCTGTTGTTTCCTAGTTTGGGTCCTTGTTAGTGTTTCCAGTAGTCGGTCATAGTTATAATGGTTATGGTCTAGGATGGTAGAGTAAGGTCAGGTCCTCGGGAGTTGTCGGGGGTGGGAAAGGGGGTGGGGAGTGGGTCAGCGGATGGGTCGGGAGGCAAAAAGAGCAAGGGGAAATATGGAGCTCGTAGATTGAGGATCAGGTCGTGGAACATAGGCACGCTGACGGGTAAGTCTATAGAGTTGGCGAAGATTCTCCAGAAGAGGAGGGTCAATATAGCTTGTGTCCAGGAGACTAGGTGGGTAGGGTTGAAGGCGAGGAATGTGGACGAGTTTAAGCCGTGGTACTATGGGGTCGTAAGGGGTAAGAATGGAGTGGGTATCTTGGTGGATAGGGATCTTAGAGAGTATGTGGTTGAGGTTAGGCGAGTGAATGATAAGTTAATATTTATTAAGTTGGTGATTGGTGACTGCACCCTCAATGTCGTTAGCGCTTACGCGCCGCAAGCAAGCTTGGATGAGGAGGTCAAGAGGCGCTTCTGGGAGGGTTTGGACGAGATTGTGCGCAATATTCCTCCTATTGAAAGGGTATATTTGGAGGGGATTTTAACGGCCATATTGGGTCGGCCGCTGGTAGCTATGGCGAGGTGCATGATGGATTTGTCCTTGGGGATAGGAACGGAGGAGGTACTTCGCTGTTAGATTTCGCCAAGGCTTTTGAGCTGGTGATTACGAACTCGTCTTTTCCGAAGAGGGAGGAGCATCTGGTTACTTTCCAAAGTTCGGCAGTGAAGACTCAGATTGACTACCATCTCCTCAGAAGGTGTGATAAAGGGTTGTGCAAGGATTGCAAGGTCATCCCGGGAGAGTCCCTCGCGACTCAACATAGGCTCTTAGTGATGGACGTCGGTATTACGATAAACAGAAAGAGGAGGTATGCTCGTGGCCAACCGAGGATTAGATGGGGAGCTTTAAATAAGGATAAAGCCCAGGAGTTGGAGGAGAGATTATCCTCTATTGGAGCTTGGAGGTGTAGTGGGGACGCGAGCTCTATGTGGTCAACGACGGCGAACTATGTGAGGGAGGCAGCGAGAGAGGTGCTAGGGATATCAAAGGGTTACTCTGGCAGACAACAAGGCGATTGGTGGTGGAATGAAGTAGTCCAAGGTAAAGTGGAGGTGAAGAAGGTAGCGTATGCGAAGCTGGCAGGGAGCTCGAGCGAGGATGAGAGGAGAGAAAATAGAGAGAGGTACAAGGTGGCGAGGAAGGAGGCAAAGCTGGCAGTCACGGAGGCTAAGAATGCAACGTTTGGTCGTCTGTACGAGGAGTTGGGGGAAAATGGCGGGGACATGAAGCTATTTCGGCTGGCTAAAGTGAGGGAGAGGAAGGCTCGGAATTTGGACCAAATAAGGTGCATCAAAGATGAGGATGGTAGAGTATTGATAGGAGAGTCTCAGATTAAGCAGAGATGGCAGTCGTACTTCCGTGGTCTTCTAAACACCGGGATATAGTGCTAGGGGATTTGGGGCATTCGGAGAGTCTCCAAGATTTTGGGTATTGCAGGCGCATTAAGGTGGAAGAGGTCGTGGGGGCTTTGCGTAAGATGAGTAGGGGTAAAACGACCGGGCCAGACAAAATTCCGATTGACTTTTGGAAGTATGTGGGTAGAGTAGGATTGAAGTGGCTGACTTGGTTGTTCAATGTAATATCTAGGACTAAGAGGATGCCGGATGAGTGGAGGTGGAGTATAGTGGTACCGGTGTACAAGAACAAAGGTGATATACAGTGCTGTAACAACTATAGGGGTATTAAGTTACTAAGTCACACCATGAAACTCTGGGAGAGGGTGGTTGAGGTGAGGGTGAGGAGGACGACGTCTATATCCAACAATCAGTTCGGATTCATGCCGGGTTGCTCCACTACGGATGCTATCAACCTTATTAGGAGGTTGATGGAGTAGTACAAGGATAAGAAGAAGGACCTACACATGTTGTTTATTGACTTGGAGAAAGCGTATGACAAGGTCACTAGGGAGGTTCTCTGGAGATGTCTTGAGGCAAAGGGCATGCCGGTAGCCTACATAAGAGTGATCAAGGACATGTATGATGTAGCTAAGACTAAGTTTAGGAATGTGGGAGGCGACTCAGAGCATTTCCCGGTTGTTATGGGGTTGCATCAAGGCTCTGCGCTTAGCCTTTTCTTATTTGCCTTGGTGATGGATGCTCTGACACATCATATTCAAGGGGATGTGCCATGGTGTATGTTATTTGCTGATGACATAGTTCTAATTGATGAGATGAGGGTTGGTGTTAATGAGAGGCTGGAAGTTTGGAGACAGACCCTCAAGTCTAAGGGTTTCAAATTTGAGTGCAAGTTTAGCGCTGAGTCGGGGGAAGTAGGCGGGGACATGAGGCTTGGATCACAGGTCATCCCCAACAGGGATAGCTTCAAGTACCTTGGGTCGGTGATCCAGGGGGATGGAGAGATCGACGAGGACGTCACTCACTGTATAGGGGCGGGCTGGACGAAATGGAGGCTTGCATCTGGAGTCTTTTGTGACAAGAAAGTACCACCGCTACTCAAAGGTAAGTTTTATAGAGCCGTGGTTAGACCGTCCATGTTGTGTGGGGAAGAGTGTTGGCCAGTCAAGAACTCCCATATTCAAAGGATGAAGGTAGCAGAGATGAGGATGCTGAGGTGGATGTGCGGGCACTCTAGGATAGACAAGATTAGGAATGAGGATATCCGGGAGAAGGTGAGCGTGGCCCCTTTGGATGATAAGATGCGGGAAGCGAGGCTCAGATGGTTCGGGCACGTGCAGAGGAGAAGCCATGATGTCCTGGTGAGGAGGTGCGAGCGGCTGGCTGTGGTGGGGATAAGTAGAGGTAGAGAGCGGCCTAAGAAGAATTGGGGAGAAGTGATCAGGCAGGACATGGCTCGACTGCGGATTTTCGATGACATGGCCCTTGATAGGAAGGTCTCGAGGTCAAGCATCAGGGTTGTAGGCTACGAGGTAGTTGAGCTTTTACTACTTTATTCCCGAGGTGAGGCGGGGTTGGATAGGGTTGATCTTAGAGGGCTTGCGGTTTATGTTGAGTCCACACTGTCCTTGCTGTTTATCTTAGCCCCGGGCCTTAGATACTGATTATTGTTATTACAGGTCATTTATCTTTTGGTTTTTATGCTTCTGTTACTATTCCTACGATTTATGATGTAGTTACTAATGAATTGTCTTTTCCTATTTTATGCTGAAGATACTAATGACTTGTCTTTTCTTGTTTCTATTTCCGTGTTCCTGAGTCGAGGGTCTATTGGAAACAACCTCTCTGCCCGATCCGGGTAGGGGTAAGGTCTGCGTACGCTTTACCCTCCCCAGACCCCACTTTGTGGGATTTTACTGGGTAATTGTTGTAGTGGTGTTGCACTGTATTGACCTCGATTCAGGATAGTCTCGAGATCAAGCAATAGGAATAGTAAGAACAATAAGAGCAGTAGTAGATAGTAAGTAAATAGAGAGCATTGTATATATTATTTATCAGCGAATGTATGATGATTACAAATAAATGGGGTATCTCTTTATATAGTAGAGGAATCCTAAATAAGGTACAACTCTAATAACAAAAATAAATCCCATGATTGGCGCTGATAACCGCTTGGTATGATCTATTCTGAGATTTCCGCCGAGACCTTCGGTCGGTTGCTAATAGATCGCCATTCCGTTATTATGCCTTACTCGAGGTTGGTCATACTCGGCCTTGGTCTTCAACGAGCACTTCGATCTCCAAGTTCTATACTCTGCCACTGAGCTCGAGCCAGGTCCGTTATGAGCTTACTCTCGAAGCAATTTCTCGATCCTACGAAATCGAACCTGCCCGATTTCGACCCTACATAGATAGTCCCCGCGTTTCTTAGAGTGAAGTGATAAGAAACGATTTGATCCTTGATTCTCTGATACCTCGATCATGACGTCAATTCCATGATGTCAGTGATAGAAGTGACTGAAGGGTCGCGTCTGCATAGTTCCCAAGGCCATTAATTAACGATGGCTAATGGTCGGCCACTAGTTTTCTCAAACCGTTAAAGTGGCCACTATAAATAGATAAATTTCTCAACCTTTACAATCTTTACTTCCAAAACCTTTTCCCAAATCTCTAAAAGCTTCTCAAATTTCTTTAAGTTAATCTTCTTCATCAGTTTGTGTTTATCATAACATCAACTTCTTATTCTTCCTTGAAATCCACATAGTGATGGCTAAAACATCTAAAACTGTCCCTCAAAAAGAAAAAGCCTCCTCATCGCGGCCAACTAGTGATACAATGCCGATGGAGCCTCGTATTGAGGAGTGCGTTCCTGAGCCATGCGAACTGACTTTCGATTTTAAAGTCGAAGGACCTTCCTCAGTTTCAGGCCAATGTGAGCCCATGTCCTAATACATCTGTTCGATATCTGAAGACGATCTCGAGCGGGTGAAAAAGGATTGTAACTGGGAAAACAAATAGGTGGTGATTCCTTCCCTTGAGGAGGACATCACTACCCATGTGAAAAGGTATTTAAGTGTGTACACTTACCCTTTCACATTGGGCCCCGTAAATCCGGTCATACTTGATTTCTGCCGCCAATATCAGGTGACCCTTGGCCAGATCTACCCCTCCTTTTGGAAGTATCTTCATTTTGCTTAGATTCTTCTCGAGCAAGGTCGAGGGGATGTCTTTCACCCTTGACCATATGATTAGGTTATACAGCCCTCACCTTTATCGAGGTGGGTTAATGAAGCTCCAACATCGGACCACAAAGGCACTGTTCACGAGCATTGATGAGGACAAGGACCGAGGATGGATGGGAGGTTTATCTGAATCAAGACCTCCGACCTAATCCCCACCGAGAAAATGCCATTCCCCGAGGAATGGAACATGAAACGTAAGCACAACTCCATTGATGATATTTACTGTTTTGCTTTCTTTATTCTTCTCCGATCTAATTTTTTTTCATGGTGCAGCTTCCCCTTGGTTTCTTAGTGAGATTCCAGACCTCGAAGGTTGGATTCGACAACTGGCCTCTACTTCTTCATATGATAAGCGTTGTTGGCGCAATTTGGCCAGGGGTCGGTGGGAAGCTAAAAATCACGGTGAGTTCCTTTGTTCACATGTTGATGCTTCTCTGTAAAAATATTGTTTTTAACTTAGTTTCTCTTCCTGTAGGCCTCAGAGACAATGTTGTTATGAGGCCACCTCCGCCTGGTTAAGGAGGTCCTGAGGCCAACCAAAGAGAAGAAGAGGAAACGGGCCTCGCCTCCAAATACCCTGAAACCCAGGAAATATAGGGCTCAAAAACTGAAGGTCGACCCTACGGTCCTATCTGGTGATGTGGTTCAACAACTTCGGGAGGACGACGAAGAAGGAGAGGATGCCGACTGCTTGCTGGTAGCTCGGAAAAGGGGAAGCACTGAAGCTTTGAAGGCTGCCGAGCCGGTGGTGGTCGAGGCGGTCCAATCGCAAACCAAAGAAATCTCGGAGGGAAGTCCGATCAGAGTCCCCGAGCCATCAGGTGATAAAAGCGAACCCCGATGTGATGAACAACTGGCAGGTGTGCCTGAAGGGTCTAGCTTCGAGGCCCTTCAAAGAGAAGAGAATGTCCCAAGTGACTTGCTTGGGACAATTAATATAGACGATTCGCCACCCGAACCTACATTCTCCGAAGGGCAGTTCCATGATGCTCGGGCTATGGAGACTCCCAATGCGGGGACGACCCACGAAGGGAATGATATATTCTAGGATTCTTCGCGGGGGTCGATGATGGTCCCGACCTGGATGCATCATTTATTTCTTACGAGGCTCAACGGCTTCTAAAATAGGTAAGTTTCATCTCCCATAATTATGCTCATGTTTAATTTACATCCTTCCAAGTCTGAATTTCTTCTTCGTGTACATGCCATGGCGCTCCTTCGAGAAGCGTCTTCCAAATCTCAGGCTGAGCTAGCCCGATGTGAGGCTAAACTCAAGAAGCTCGTGGAGGAGAGAGACGGCCTAAAACTCCTCTATGTTAAAAAAGAAGAGGAGATCAGGAACCTCCGAGCCGAACTGGCAAGGGATTATCGGAAACAGACCGAGCTCATCGAACGTGTAATGTAATTTTTTTCAAGAATTTGTTATGTATTTACTCGATTTAGGCAATTAACACTTTATCTTTGCAAGCCCAACATAAGGACGAGCTGGTGAAACAACTTTGAGAGGAGGCCAAGATGAAAGAGTCAGAGACTCTGGGTTGGAAGTAGGGTATGAATCGCCCTACCTCGAAGAAAGACGCGTTTCGAGCCCAGCTGGCTTCGATCGAGCGCTAATTCCGAGGCGTGAAGGAGGAATTCTTGGCCCGGGCCCAAAAGATTGAGGAGCTCGAGGCTAAGCTGGCCCCTGGGCTCGCTAAGGCTAAATCTGAGGTGGAGGCGCTTGTGGCCTCTTACCGAGCTGACGCCGAGGCTGCCGACATTCGGGCACAGGAGATATTTGCTGCTGCCAAAATCAAATTATCTTGTGTTGTCGATCATGCTAGGCGGCAATCCCAGAAAGAGACTCTCGAGGAAGTGCATGCTCGTGGCTTCGACCTCTCGCCTGATATAGAGAGTGTAAAAACTTAGGAGGATGAGGCCGCAACTTTGCTCTACAATGATGAAGAATCTGCTAATGGATCCGAGAGCGGAAGAGATGAGGATGAAGCCCCAAAGATGCTGCTCCCGAGGATGCGTCTCCGAAAGTGGACTAGGCACTTAGGATGTTTCTTCTTTCGTATTTTTTCTTTGCTTTTTGTGTAAGACCCTATGTGGTCTTTGTAAATACCTGCTATAAATAACAAGTTCTTTCTCTAGTTTGTTTCCGATTTGTATAAACTCTATTCTGTTTTTGTCTTGGGAAACTTTAATTGTTGTAGTCTTTGTAGTTGAGCGAACACTGTCTCGAACTTGAATCAAACCCTTAGGTTTTAAAAGCGAGTCCCCGAGCCCAATGATATGATCGAGATTTCGGGTGGCTTTATCGATGTCATATTGTCTTAATAACTAAGTTCGAGTAAGATTCGAACTTAGAATAAAACAAACCCTTAGGTTTTTACCAAGTAAGGGGTAAGCTTCGAACTTACAGTAACATACCCCTTAAGGTTTTGTGATAAATCTCCGAGCCATATTCTAGTCGCCTTTATTCAAGCTGGGGATAGTGGAACCCTTAGGTCCGAATTGAGTAATAACAAGGTCTCAAACTTTAAATGTGTCACGACCCAAATCTAAAACCTGTTGTGAGGGCGCCTATCGTGATACTAGGCAAGCGTACCTTACCAAAATTACTACCAATTTAAATATAAGAGTTAAGTAAAGCTTTTCAGTATTGGAAATTCTCATAAAATCAAAATTAAATTCAAATTTGAAGCAAAGTGCAAGAAACTCAATCGGCCTGGACTCAACAATCGCCACGCTCAGACACACCTGGATCTACACATGTAGTGCATGGTGTGGTACAAGTACAACCGGCTCAGCAAGTAACAACAATAAATAGGGAAGTGAGTAGTAGTGACGAGCTAAGCAGAACAATTCAATTGATAATTTTCACAGTTAAGGATAAACATGAGTAAAAGACCAGTCTCATAAAATGCCAATACAACAAGGCAAATAGCAGCTAAATGCAACAACAACGAAATAGATGAAACCTCATAGGAACTGTCACTCAATCCCTCAGCCCTCAATGCACACGCTCAATAGGTATCTGCGTCCACTGGGGGTGTTCAGACTTCGGAGGGGCTCCTACAACCCAAACGCTAATCTGCACGGACCACTCACGTGCTGCACGGACAACTCACATGCTATAATATCATATCTGGATCTGCACGGACAACTCACGTGCTATGGTATCAATATCTGGATCCGCACGGACAACTCACATGCTATAGTATCAATATCTCACAACAGGCCCTCGGCCTCACTCAGTCATGTACCTTTCTATCCTTACAACTCTCAATAAAGAAAGGAAAACCGCCCAAATCAAAGTATTATAGTGTATTAGCAAGAAGATAACAGAGACTGAGGTAAACATGTACAAGAATCACCATGACTGAGTATAACTACTGTGAGTAGGGATAATGCCTAAGCATGATCTCTAACATGAAAGCAGTTAAGTTCTAGCAGACAGGAAAGCACATAAATACAAATAAAGGCTATTTGACTTCACAGCCTCACAGGACGGACAAAGTCTCAATCCTTCACGGCGTACACCCACACGTCCGTCACCTAGCATGGGTGTCACCTCCAAACAATCACATGATACCCAATCTCCGGGTTTCTTACCCTTAAAACCAGATTTAAAACTGTTACTTACCTTAACATCGTAAAAATCCTACTCCGAAATGTTCTTGACCCTTGACTCGGCCTCCAAAAGTTTCGAATCTATTCACAACTAGTACAATACCATCAATATACGCTAATGGAATAAATTCCACAAGAAAAACTATCAAATTAGACCAAAATCCCGAAATCGGCTCAAACCCGGCCCCCGAGACCACGTCTTGAAACCCGACAAAAATTACAAAACTTGAAAGCTCATTCACTCACGAGTCTAACCATACAAAATTTATCAAAATCCAACACCGTTTGGTCCCTAAAATCCTCACATCAAACTCTCCAAAATCCCAAGCCCTAACCCCTCATTTTCACCCCTAATTCCCACCAATTACATGATTAATCAACAGGAAATCACCATAAACACGAGTATTCGGGCTCAAGCAACTTACCTCACTGATATTCCTTGAATCCCTCTTAAAAATCACTCCCAAAGCTTCAAAACCGACTAAAAATAGTGAAGAATGGACCAAAATTCGCAAAGTGTGTAATTTATACTTTCTGCCCAGGCTTTTCGCACATACGTCCTATTTCTCACGCCTACGGTACCGCACCTGCAGCCCAACCATTGCACCTACGAAATTCACTAAACCCTTCGGCCGCCGCACCTGCGCCCAGGTCTCGCACCTACGGGCTCGCAGGTGCGGCCATATACTTCGCACCTGCGCTCCGGCTCAAGCCTCCCATTTTCCACATCTGCGATCCACCCCTCCGCGAATGCGACCTCTCACCTGCGGCTCCCCATCCGCAGGCGCAGAAAAACACCAGAAGTTTAGTAACCAACAAAACAACAACTCTCAACTCCTAAAACCAATCCGTTAACCACCCTCAGAACCTCAACCAATAATACCAACAAGTCACATATCAACGTACGAACTTAGTCAAGCCTTGGGAACTCTCAAAGCAACATCAAAACACCAAATTACCCTCGGATTCAAGCCTAAGAACTGCTAAACTTCCGAATTCTGCAAACGACGCCGAAACCTACCAAACCTCATCCTAATGACCTCAAATGTTGTACACACAACACAATTGACACTACGAACCTACTCCAATTTCTAGAATTCCATTCCGAACCCGATATCTAATTTTTCACTGCCGACCAAATTCGCCAAGTTTCCAACTTTCGCCAATTCAAGCCTAATTCTACTACGGACCTCCAAATTACATTCCGGACGCTCTCCTAACTCAAAAATAACCTAACAGAGCTATCCAAACCATACAAATCCAAATATGAGATCGTTCACACATAAGTCAACATCCGGTTTACTTTACCAACTTAAGCTTCTAAATAGGAGACTAAGTGTCTCATTACACTCCGAAACCACTCTGGACCCGAACCAACCAACTCGATACCATAAAATATAGCTGAATAACACATAAAGAAGAAGAAATGGGGGAAACATGGCTATAACTCTCGGAACGACCGGCCGGGTCATTACATCCTCCCCTTATTAATCAAACGTTGGTCCTCGAACGAGTCTAGAAACATACCTGGAGTCTCAAATAGGTGTGGATATATGCTCCGCATCTCCCGCTCGGTCTCCCAGTTGGTCTCCTCCACGGGCTGACCTCTCCACTGCACCTTCATTGAAGTTATGTCCTTTGACCTCAACTTTTCGGACCTGCCGATCCAAAATAGCCACCGGCTCCACATCATAAGTCATATTACCCTCCAATTGAATCATGCTGAAGTCCAAAACATGGGACGGATCGCCAACATACTTTCGGAGCATGGAAACATGAAATACTAGGTGAACACTCGACAAACTGGGTGGCAAGGCGATCTTATAAGACACCTCCCCTATCCTCTAAAGCACCTCAAAAAGGCTAATGAACCGGGGGATCAACTTTCCTCTCCTCCCAAACCTCATAACACCCTTCATGGGTGATACCTTCAGCAAAACTTTCTCCCAAACCATAAAAGACACATCACGGACCTTCCTGTCCGCATAGCTCTTATGCCTAGACTGCGCCGTGCAAAGCTGCTCCTGAATCAACTTCACCTTATCTAATGCATCCTGGACTATGTCTGTATCCAAGAGCCTAGCCTCACCCGGCTCAAACCATCCAACCGGAGATCGACACCCCCCATATAAAGCCTCGTACGGAGCCATCTGGATACTCGACTGATAACTGTTGTTATATGCAAACTCCGCGAGTGGCAGAAACTGGTCCCATGAACCCCCAAAGTCAATGACACAAGCGCGCAACATGTCCTCCAATATCTGAATAGTGCGCTCGTACTGTTCGTCTATCTGAGGGTGAAAAGTTGTGCTCAACGCAACTTGAGTACCCAACCCTCACTGCAAAACCCTCCAAAAATGTGATATAAACTGAGTACCTCTATCTAAAATGATGGAAACTGGGACACCGTGTAGGTGGAAAACCTGTCGGATATAAATCTCATCCAACCGCTCATAAGTGTAGGTAGTACCAACAGGAATGAAGTGCGCAGACTTGGTCAGCCAATCCACAATAACCCAAATAGCATCGAACTTCCTCGAAGTCTGCGGGAGCCCAACTATAAAGTCCATGGTGATCCGCTCCCACTTCCACTCCGGAATATCTAACCTCTAAAGCAATCCACCCGGTCTCTGATGCTCATACTTAACCTGGTGACAGTTGAGACACCGAGCTACAAACCCAACTATATCCTTCTTTATCCGCCTCTACCAATAGTGCTGTCTCAAATTCTGGTACATCTTCGCGGCACCCAGATGGATGAATACGGGGAGCTATGGGCCTCCTCAAGAATCAACTCTCGAAGCCAATCTACATTAGGCACACATATACGGCCAGGCAACCTCAACACGACGTCATCACCAATAGTCACATCCTTAGCATCACCTCTCCGGACCCTATCCTGAAGAACGAGCAGGTGGGGGTCATCATTGAGCTCCCTAATACGGTTATAAAGAGAATACCTGGAGACCATGCAAGCCAATACCCGACTAGGCTCTAAAATATCCAATCTCACAAGATGGCGCGCTAAGGCCTGAGCATCCAATTCCAAAGGTCTTTCTTCTGTACGAAGAAATGCTAAACTCCCCAACTCTCCGCCCGGCGACTCAAAACATCAGCCACCACATTGGCCTTCCCCGGATGGTATAAAATAGTGATATCATAGTCCTTAAGAAGCTCCAACCATCTCCACTGACGCAAATTAAGATCCTTCTGCTTAAACAAATGTTGCACACTCCGGTGATCAGTATAGATCTCACAATGAACCCCATACAAATAATAACGTCAAATCTTTAAGGCGTGAACAATGACTGCTAACTCAAGATCATGGAAAAGATAGTTCTTCTCATGGATCATCAACTGGCGCGAGGCATAGGCAATCACAATACACGGTATAAGAACCTGAAGCTTATGACAGAACTAACACTGGAGTTGTGGTCTAGGAAGTCTTTAGCTTCTAGAAGCTCACCTCACACTCATCCGACCACCTGAATGGAGCACTCTTTTGGGTCAATTTGGACAAGGGCGATGCAATAGATGAAAATCCCTCTACGAAGCGACGGTAATAACCCGCCAAACCAACAAATCTCCTAATCTCTGTGGCTGAGGACGGTCTAGGCCAACTCTGCACCACCTCTATCTTCTTCGTATCCACCTGAATACCCTCACCTATACACCACGTTCCCCAAGAATGCCACTGAACTGAGCCAAAACTCACACTTGAAGATCTTTTCATAAAGCTTTTACTCCCTCAATCTCTATAATACAATCCTCAAATACTGAGTATGCTCCTCCTGGATACGTGAGTACACCAGGATGTCATCAATGAATACAATAATGAAGGAGTCCAAATACTGCTGGAATACAGTATTCATCAAATGCATGAACGCTACTAGGGTATTGGTCAACCCAAAAGACATCACCAAGAACTTATAATGGCCATAGCGAGTCCTCAAAGATGTCTTAAGAATATCCGAATCCTGAATCTTCAGTTGGTGATACCCGGACCTCAAATCAATCTTGGAGAACACCCTCGCTCCCTGAAGCTGGTCAAATAAATCATCAATACGAGGCAAAGGATACTTTTTTCTTACTGTGACCTTGTTCAACTACCTGTAGTCAATGCACATTCTCATGGAGCCATCCTTCTTCTTCACAAATAGCACCGGTGCACCCCAATGTGACACACTAGGCCAGATAAACCCCTTATCAAGGAGTTACTGAAGTTGTTCTTTCAATTCCTTCAACTCTGCCGGTGCAATACGATATGGTAGAATAGAAATGGGCTGAGTGCCTGGCACCAAATCAATACCAAAGTCGATATCCCTATCAGGTGGCATGCCCGACAGGCCTGCAGGAAACACATCCGAAACATGACATACCACCGAAACATAATCAATGGCAGGAGTCTATGCACTAACATCTCTCACAAAAGCCAAGTAAGAGAGACAACCCTTCTCAACCATGCGCTGAGCCTTCAAATATGAAATCACCCTACTCGGAACATAGTCTATAGAGCCACTCCACTCTACCCTCAAAAATCTCGGCATCGCCAACGTCACGGTCTTACAGTGACAATTTACAACAACATGACATGGAGATAACCAATCCATACCAATACAACATCGAAATCAACCATACTGAGCAACAAAATGTCCACTCGGATCTCCAGACCCCCAATAGACACCACACATGACCGATATACGCGGTCCACAACAATATATCACCCACCGGAGTAGATACATGAACAAATGAAACTGAAGACTCACAGGCATATCTAGAAAATGAGCAAAATATGAGGAAACATATGAATATATAGAACTAGGGTCAAATAATACAGAGGCATCTCTGTGACAGACTGAGACAATACTTGTAATCACATCATATGAAGAAATAGCATCTTGTCTGGCTGGAGGGCATAAAAACAGGCATGTCAACCCTATGATTTGCCTCCCCCTCTCAGGCGACCCCTAGCTGGCTGGGCTCCGCCCCTTGCTGGCTGAGGTCCACCCCTAGCTGGCTGGGCCGGTGGTGGAAGAATTGGTGCTAGTGCTATCGGCTGAGTACTCCATTGTGGAGTCCCACCCAATAGCCTATGGAAATCTCTTATAATGTGACCAAAATCCCCGCACTTGAAAAAACCCCTCCTCTGATGACTAAAAGAACTACCCGGGGATACTTGAGCGGACGGGGCATGATGAGAACCCTGCGTTGGTAGTGCACTGAATGATGACTGGACCTGCTGATGACTATGAGAACAATGGCCAGATGATGCGCCACGGTGAAATGGGCTAGCTTGCGGAGCATGCCTGAATGGACGACCTCTACCATGCTGGAACAGACCCCCACGAGGAGCACCACTGAATCCACCCAGTCCAAGAGGCCTCTTTTCCTCCCTCTCATCCCTCTCCTGACCGTGAACCATCTTAATCTGTCGAGCAATGTTGACAACCTCATCAAAGGCAGCACCAGACACCCTCTCTCGGGTTATAAGCAACCGTAGCTGAAAAGTTAGACCATCTATAAACCTCATGATCTCTCCCTGTCCGTGGGGACCAACCAGATAGCATGACGGGTCAACTACAAGAATCGCATCTTATACTGCGTCACAGACATATCACCCTGGCAAAGCTGCTCAAACTGTCTGCGCAGCTCCGCTATGCGAGACTGAGGCACAAACTTCTCCAAATATACCATGGAGAACTGCTGCCAAGTGAGGGGTGCTGCCCCAACAGGCCTATGCCTCTCGGCTTCCAGGAAAAAACTTCGAATAGGTCTCGCACCATCGGAGTGCATCCCCAGAAAACTGGAATATAGTGAATGATACCCCACAAGTCTCCAGAATACCAGCTGTGATGTGTATCCTCTAACACATGTCCAAGAAATTCTAGGCATCATCTCTCTCTGTGCCACTGAAAGGTGGAGGCTGGAGTCTCCCAAACCTTTGCAACCTGCGCTGATCATCCTCTGGCATAACAGGAACTACATGTTCCTTAGCAGTTGCAATCGGGTGGGCTGGTGGTGCCCCCGGTGTCTGGAGTTCCTGAACAACCTGCTCTGATGTGCGGGCGACGGGAGTCAGGGTGCCTCCCTCGGCCTATGAAGTGGTTGCGGTCGTCGAAATAGAGACCGCCTGAGCGAGGCCAGTACATACTGATATAATCTGAGCTAGGGCCTCCTGAAAGCCAGGAATCACAATAGGCATAGGTGGTGCCTGAGCTGGTCCCACTGGAACATCTACCACGGGGACCTGGTCCTACTCTGGGACAACTGGGGGATCTGCAGGTGCTACCCCAGCTGCTGCGCGGGCGGTGACTCTGCCCCTACCACAGCCTCTACCGCGGCTTCGGCCTTTAGCGGCCCTGGCTGGTGGTACTGGTGGCTATCCCTTCTGACGAGTAGCACGAGTCCTCACCATCTGTGAGAGAATGAAATAACAGATGTTTAGTTACCAGAATAAATAGATCGCACGGGAAGAATCCAAGAATATGAATTTTTCCTAAGGGTTCTACAGCCTCTCTAAAATAAGTACACACGTCTCTATACCGATCCGCAAGACTCTATTAACACGTGACTTGTGAGACCTATGGAACCTAGGCTCTGATACCTACTACTCACGACCCAATTTAAATATAAGAGTTAAGTAAAGCTTTTCAATATTAGAAATTCTCATAAAATCAAAGTTAAACTCGAATTCGAAGCAAAGTGCAAGAAACGAGCCCCAAACATCAGGGTGTCACCAAGTCATGAGCGTCTATGTACTTAAAACTATTACAGCAAATGTCTAAATTTCAATACATCCAGAAAGGAAAATAGAAGGATTAATAAGGTCCTACGGACGCTGGCACCTACCTTGCAGTCTCTGAAACTCAACCGGCCTGGACTCAACAATTGTCGCGCTCACACACACCTGGATCTGCACATGTAGTGCAGGGTGTAGTATGAGTACAACCGACTCAGCAAGTAACAACAATAAATAAGGAAGTGAGTAGTAGTGACGAGCTAAGTAGAACAATTCAATTGATAATTTTCACAGTTAAGGATAAACATGAGTAAAAGATCAGTCTCATAAGATGCCAACTACAACAAGGCAAATAATAGCTAAATGCAACAACAACGAAAGTGATGAAACCTCACAGGCACTGTCACTCAACCCCTCAGCCCTCAATGCACACGCTCAATAGGTACTTGTGATCACTAGGGGTGTTAAGACTCCGTAGGGGCTCCTATAGCCCAAGCGCTAATCTGCACGGACCACTCATGTGCTGCACAGACAACTCACGTGCTATAATATCATATCTGGATCCGCACGGATAACTCACATGCTATGGTATCAATATTTGGATCCGCACGGACAACTCACGTGCTATAGTATCAATATCTCACAACATGCCCTCGGCCTCACTCAATCATGTACCTTTCTAGCCTCACAGCTCTCAATAAAGAAAGGAAAATCGCCCAAATCAAAGTATTACAGTGTATCAGCAAGAAGATAACAGAGATTGAGGTAAACATATACAAGAATCACTATGACTAAGTATAACTACTATGAGCAGGGATAAAGCCTAAGCATGATCTCTAACATGAAAGCAATCAAGTTCTAGTAGACATGAAAGCACATAAACACAAATAAAGGCTATTAGACTTCACAGCCTCACGAGACGGACCAAGTCTCAATCCCTCATGGCGTACACCAACACGCCCGTCACCTAGCATGGGTGTCATCTCCAAACACTCACATGATACCAAATCTCTGGGTTTCATACCCTCAAAACCAAATTTAAAACTGTTACTTACATGAACAACGTAGAAATCCTACTCCGTAATGTTCTTGCCCCTCTACTCGGCCTCCAAAAGCTTTGAATCTATTCACAACTAGTACAATACCATCAATATACACTAATGGAATGAATTCCACAAGAAATTTGGTTTTTCGAGGTTTGATTTTATCGAATCCCCTTTCAATTGTTTTGCCGAGGGTAGCCTTTTAACCGGTTTTTCAAAGTATTTGAAGGCTATTGTTTTTTGTGAAATTCGTACGTCTCTGAGCCGTGTTATTTCGTCCATAGCCTTTAATATGGCCGTGGCCTTTAATGTGGCCGTAGCCTTCGAGTGTAACTCTTGGAATTATTTTCCGATAACATTTCGAACTTGTTCAAAATGTTAGTCCCCGAGTATGAGGGCCTTGGCCTATATATCGAGGGGTGCCTCTTTGAGGTCTTGTGGCTTCGAATTTAGATAACTCGAGTATGCAGTCCCCGAATGTTCGAAGTATGTTTGCAATTGTCTCTTGAACCATAACGTCACAAGTATTAGATTTGCATAGTATATCAAAATCATAAGTATGAGATTCGTATAGTAGAGAATTTGCTCTGAGACACTAGATGTTTGATAAAGAAAGAATGCTTCTTTGAATAATTTATACATGCGTACATGTTTTGCCATCGGGACTCGACTAATCTATATGGACACGATTCATTCGACCGTTTGGCCCATTACAATGTTTTTCCTATCGAAGCCCATTGACACGAAGTACATTTCTTGAACACATAACATCCGAGGGTGATGCCCCCCAGTATTCGAGGTAGATTGCAAAGAAGCCATGGATACTGTTGAATTTTCCTTAGGTAGCACATATTTGTTGCCTCGTTAGAAACCTTGTCGGAAAAACCCATTTGGGATAAAATCGATCTATGGGAAAAAGAGTGCAATGCGTACTTTAAAACCTGGGGTCTCGATGCCTTTCGCCGAACTTATGCAATGAGTTCGTGACGCATATGTATATAAGTAAAAGAGAAGACAAAGTCATACCTTAACAATAGTATCACTTGAGAAGTGATACGTTCTAGTTGTTTGGCAGTGGTTTGTCGTCCATCATTCCGAGTTTATAGGATACTTTGCTTACTATATTCTCAAACATCAAATGTTTTTTTCACCTGGTTCACTACCAGTAAAGAGTCGCACTTAGCTTCGATGACTTCGACTCCCAAGCTTTTGGCTAACTCGAGACATGCAATCATGGCCTCACACTTGTTCTCACTGTTAGTTAATCTAGAAGTTTTAATCGATTGTCTAATAGTGCTGGCTGTAGGCGGCTTCAAAATGATGCCTAGCCCAGACCCTTTCACATTCGAGGCACCGTCCGTGAAGAGGGTCCATACCCCCGATGATGTACCTTATTTTAATAAAAGTTCCTTTTCGACTTCAGGTACGAGGGTTGGCGTGAAATTGGTCACGAAATCCGCTAAATTTTGAGACGTGATGGTCGTTCGGGGTTGGCATTAGATATCATACCCACTGAGTTCGACGACCCATTTGGCCAATCGGCCCGACAATTCGGGCTTGTGCAAAACATTACGAAGCGGGTAAGTGGTTAATACACATATGGGGTGACATTGAGAATACGGATTTAACTTCCTTGAAGCGCTTATCAGTGCAAGTGCCAATTTCTCTAAGTGTGGGTACCTAGTTTCTGCATCTCCTAAGGTTCGACTTACATAATAAACAGGAAAATGCGTACCTTGCTTTTCTCAAACTAGGACGCCACTTACCGCGATTTCAGACACAACCAAGTATAAGTAAAGTTTCTCATCTTCCTTCGGAGTGTGGAGCAGAGGTGGGCTCGATAAGTATCTCTTAAATTCCTCCAATGCCTGTTGGCATTTCGGGGTCCAGGAGAAATAATTTTTCTTTTTTAGTAGGGAGAAAAACCCGTGGCTCCGATCCGATGCCGTCGAGATGAATCGACCTAAGGCAACTATCTGCCCGGTTAGTCTTTGTACGACTTTTACACTATCTACGACGGTGATGTCCTCGACGGCCTTGATCTTATTGGGGTTGATTTCGATTCCCCGATTTGATACCATGAAATCGAGGAATTTGCCTGAACCGACCCCGAAAGCATATTTCTCGGGGTTGAGCTTCATGTTGTACTTCCTTAAGATTTCGAATATTTCCTGCAAATGAGTTAATTGGTCCTCTACACACAGGGACTTAACTAGCATGTCGTCAATATAAACTTTCATTCATTTACCTATTTGTTTTTCGAACATTTTGTAAATTAGGCGTTGATATGTAGCTCCTGCATATTTTAGCCTGAAGGGCATTACATTATAGCAATAGGTTCAATACTTAGTGATAAAAGAATTCTTTTCTTGGTCTTCTGGGTCAATTTTGATTTGATTGTACCCATAATAGGCGTCGAGAAAAGTAAGGATCTCGTGGCCGACCGTGGCATCGATCATGTGATCAATGTTAGGCAATGGAAAAGAATCTTTTGGACACACTTTGTTCAACTCCTTATAGTCTACGCACATTCTAAGCTTGTTCCCCTTTTTGGTGACTACGACTACATTAGCTAACCATTCGGGGTATTTTACCTCCCGAATGGATCCTATTTTGAGAAGTTTAGTTACCTCGTACTTTATGAAGGCATGCTTTACTTCAGACTGGGCCTTCTCTTTTGCTTCACCGGTTTGATCTTGGGATCCAGGCTTAGTCGATGTGTCGTTATCTCCAGTGGGATTCCTGTTATGTCTAAATGGGACCATGCAAAACAGTCCATGTTATCAATAAGAAATTGAATAAGTTTTTTCCTGAGTTCGGGAGTTAATCTCATCCCCATGTATACCTTTCACTTGGGCAGGTACTCGATCAATATAACCTGTTCGGGATCTTTGACCATTGATTTGGTGGCGTCCGATTCTTCAGGAACAACAAAGGTCAGAGGAGTTAGGAAATCCTCCTCTTCTTCTTCATCTATCACATGTTTCTCCGATTCGGTTGAGGCTGCGGGAGGTGATTTCTATTTGGATGCCTGTTTGCCTTTGGTGCTCGGTTTTTTAGAGTTCTATAGTGTCGAGATCGGTATTACTTCGTCGATCGCAAATATTTTCTTTGCTGCATGTTGTTCCCCGCATACCATTCTTACACCATCCGTCATCGGGAACGTCATCATTTGGTGGAGGGTCGATAGCACTGCCCTCATGTTGTGGATCCAAGGCCTTCCGAGCAGTGCATTGTACCTCATGTCGCCTTCGATGACATGGAACTTAGTATCTTGGATGGTTCTAGCCACGTTTACCGGTAGGATAATCTCCCCGTAGTTGTTTCACTGGCCATATTGAAGTCGTTTAGGAATCTAGATGCAGGTAAAATTTAGTCCTGCATCCCAAGATGCTCCACGACCCTCGATATGATGATGTTTGCCGAGCTACCAGGATCCACTAAAACAGGCTTAACTTGAACTTTATTTAACAAGATAGAAATTACCAGAGCGTCGTTGTGTGGTTGAGAAATGCCTTCTGCTTATTCTTCATTGAATGATAAAGTGCCTTTGGGCACATAGTCTCGAGTCCGTTTCTCTCTGGTGATCGACACCTTAGTGCGTTTGAATATAGATCCTTGTGGAACGTCGACCCCGCCGAAGATCATATGAATGACATGTTGAGGTTCTTCTTGTTCATTCTTTTTGTTGGTGTCTCTTTCCCTGAAGTGATTCTTAGCTCGATCGTTGAGGAACTCTCGAAGATGTTCCTAGTTGAATAGTCGAGCTACCTTCCCCCTCAATTGTCTGCAATCTTCGGTCCTATGACCGTGTGTGCCATGATACTTACACACTAAATTTGGGTTCCTTTGAGAAGGATCAATGTGTATAGGTCTGGTCCACCTGGTGTCTTTGATCCTTCCGATTGCCGATACAATGCCCAATGCATCGATGTTGAAATTGTACTCCGACAGTCGTGGTGCTTCTACGGGATCCGCATACTTGTCAAAGCCAGTTTTACTCATAAGTCCCCAAGAATTCTGTCCTCGATCACTTCTTCAATCATTCCGGGCGGAGTTACGTCTCGGACCGTTGTTCCTTCGATATGCAATATATAGTTGGTACCGATCTTTATTCAACCTTGGCTCTCTATCGACGTCCCTCTGATTTTTACATGTCGACCGGTTTGGATGTACTGAGCCTTATGGGGCTCCCAATTGGTCATCTTTGACCATGATCTTTGATTGATATCAATTGTGAACATCTGCCCAAGTTACAGCTGAGTATTCGATCAAATTTTGTTTCAACTGTCGTGATGCTATCGAACTCCGTTCATTCAACCCTTGGGTGAATGCTTGAACAACCCAATCGTCCGTGACTAGTGGAAAATCCATGCATTCCATTTGGAACCGGGACACGAACTCCCTTAGCATCTCATTATCCCTCTATCTCACCTTGAAGAGATCTGATTTCCTTGTTGCGACCTTTATGGCCCCGACGTGTGCTTTTATGAATGAATCCGCCAACATGGCGAATGAATCGATGGAGTTTGGTGGCAGACTGTGATACCAAATCATTGCTCCCTTCTACAGGGTCTCTCCGAATTTTTTCAGCAACACAAACTCGATTTCATCATCCTCCAAATCATTACCCTTAATGGCGCATGTGTAAGATGTAACATGCTCAATGGGGTCACCGGTCCCGTTATATTTGGGCATGTCAAGCATACAGAACTTCTTTGGAATGGGTTTGGGAGCCGCACTCAGGGGGAACGGTTTTTGCACAAACTTCTTCGAATCCATTCCTTTCAAAATTGGTGGTGCCCCCAGTATCTGGTCAACTCGAGAGTTGTAACTCTCCACCTTTTTATCATTGGCTTCGATTTTCTTCTCTACTGATTCAATTCTCTTGGTGAGATCCTCGAGCATCTTCATTATAGCAGGATTGGTTGCCGATGTGTTATTACCCGATCTTTTCAGTACTGGCTCGGTACAACGAGTAGTCTCCTGCTCGACCCTATTTGGAGCTCTGTGCTGAGTATGTAACTGAGCAATGGCGGTTTGTTGAGCCTGAAGCATCTCGAATATTACTTGGAGACTGACTCCTTCATCTCCTCTCCCTTGTGTACCTCGGCCATCAGTTCGACATTCTCTGCTTACACTCCTTTCGGGATCTCCGCCTAATTCTGCATTCAGAGCAACGTGTGAAATGACGTCGACTAGGTTGACGAGTGGTTCTCCTCCGAGATCATCTTGTGGCACCTCGATTCCTGGAGCAATAACATTCTCGTTTTCCCTGTGAAGTTCGAGGCCATTGTCACCGTGTGCAGATGTGCTTTGTGAGTTTGACATGTTTCAACCTGAAAGAAATAAATTCTTGACTAGAACAAGCATAAAATAGTGTGTTTTACCAGTATTAGTACTGAATAATCACTATTATCCTTAGTCCCACGGTGGGCGCCAAATTGTTTACCCTAAAACGCGAGTAACAATTAAACTTGTATTGTGGTTTTAAGGATGCGTAATCTGATTCAATATCAATTGATAAATGACGAATTAAATAAATGAACTGAACAAAAAAATAAATCAAACCAGTGGTGTTGCAATGTATTGACCTCGATTTAGGATAGTTTCGAGATCAATCAATAGGAACAATAAGAACAATAAGAGCAGTAGTAGACAGTAAGTAAATAGAGAGCAGTGTATATATTATTTATCAGCGAATGTATGATGATTACAAATGAATAAGGTCCCTTTTTATATAGTAGAGGAATCCTAAATAAGGTACAACTCTAATAACGGAAATAAATCTCATGATTGGTTCCAATAACCGCCTCGTATGATCTATTCCGCGATTTTCGTCGAGACCTTCGGTCAGTTGCTAATATCTCATCATTCTGTTATTATGCCTTACTTGAGTTTGGTCATACTCAGCCTTGTTCTTCAACGAGCACTTCGATTTTTAAGTTTCATACTCTGCGACCGAGCTCGAGCCAGGTCCGTTATGAGCTTACTCTCGAAGCAACTTTTCGAGCCTACAAAATCGGACATGTCCGATTTTGACCGTATACAAACAGAAGCATGTACAATCTACTTGAACTCCAAAATTCCTACTCAAAATCGCCATGATTTTTAAGGACAACGGGTCAAAATTGCATCTGAACAATGCAAAATGCTTTATATATGCCTTCTGTTAATAGTTGGGGATGATCATGCCCGTGTCGTTAAAAAGTAGGTTTTTTATCCTTATTTGCTAATGGGAACTGATTAGCAATTTGCTGCCAAGTGCGTAAAATTTAATGATGAACGGGTCAAATTTATTCCTAAACTATGAAGAAAGGTCTAGATATGTCATGCGTTAATAGTTTGGATAAATAATGATTTTTCGATAGATATAAATTCTGGAATATACCCTGGTTAGAGTTGCTCTATTTGAATTGAGGAAGATGGTATAATGAATTCTTCATCATAACCTAGGCATGACATTTATGAACAAGAGAATGAGAGAGTAATAGATTGATTGCAAGATAGATAGAGCTGTTGAAAATGGGTAGGTAGCTTAAAAGGGGAAGGGGTAAATAGGTTTATGAGATTAGGAAGGTTAGGGTGAAGGAAGGAGGAGAAGGGGTAAAATTGGAAATTTAATAGCTAGATCTTGGCACGTGGATCCCAATTAAAAAAAGTATTTTTAGCTACTTTCGCAACGGTAAGGACAATTTTATTTGCAAACTCAAGCGGACATTAAATGCAAATAGTATATGAAAGTAGAGCAGTTAATTTGGCCCTTTTTCCAAACTCAAAATGGATAGGTAGCTTAAAAGGGGAGAGATAAAAAATAATTGCTAATTTTTAAGTATGAGGTGTATATATTTATCATTTTGCATAGTTTAGGAACAATTCGACCTTTTTTTCATTACTAAACTTCGGACATGTGGCAGCAAATCATGTTAATCAGTTTTGTCACGACCAAAAATCTTACCTTAAGGATTTTGATGGCCCCTAGTCTCTAAAACTAGGTAAGTAGATCACTTACAACAGGTAAACCATTTAAACATGACATAATTAAAACATGGTTCAATATAAATACATAAAATAACGGTGATACGAGCCTACGCGGCAACAATCACAACAAATTCCTCAAGACTAGGTAGTACATAATTACGAACTCTACTGAATACATAAAAACACTCAAAATACAACACCATTCGAATAGAGAATTAACAATAATAATGTAAGGAAAGGACTCCAAGGGACTGCGACGATCAAGCAACTCTACCTTGAATCCTCACGATCAAGAATCTCTCACTGCCTGAATATGCTAGCTTCAATACCTGAATCTGCACCAAAAAATATGTAGAAATGTAGTATGAGTACACCATGGTTGTTACCTAGTAATTATCAAGACTAACCTCGGTGGAGTAGTAACGAGGTTCAAGTCAAGGCACTCACTAATCAAGTAACATGTGCAAAATATCAATATAAAGCTAGAACCAAAAAGCAAAGTAAATAAATTGCACAAAGAGAAATACAAGTGAAAGCGATTAAGGAAATATAACGACAGTACTAATCAACAAACCGGTCCGACACAGGATTTACTACAAGAGTCACCCCCAGGCACCACACCTCATAACCACAAATCTCGAATCTTATACACATGGCACCTTGTGCCCACATTATTAGTCACCCCCGCATAATAAAGATCTCATGCCACAATATAAGTCACAAGTGCACGGACAACTCACGTGCCAATATCGCAATCCGCCTAGTGTGGTCACATGCTCAATATCACAATTTGTCCGGTGTGCTCACAAGATTAATATCACAATCCTCCCAGCATGGTCATAAGAGACCAGTCAAAACCATATCGCACAAAAGAATATATACAAGAATACATGTACATAATCAATGACCATCAAGTTTTATCCTCCTAGATTGGTATAAATGACATGTTATGATGTATGCAGATGCAAGTGTACTATCACAACTCAAATCATCGAATAATATCAGAAACATCGAGTAGCACATGGGAATAACACAACAAATCACGTAATATGCATGACACACATAAGGGAGTCAAAAGCAACAACCAGAATACTCATCTTTCATCAACAACATGTCCTCAGTCCATTACATAACATTCCTATATAGCTACCCTTATCTCACTGCATTGACAATATCACAATATCCGCCAGTATCGCTCTGCCATGATAATATATCAATAGCCACCGGTATCGGTCCGCCCTGACAATAACACAATAGTCACCCGTATCACTCCACCCACACAATATATCAATAGCCACCCGCATCAATTCGTCCAGACAATATATTAATAGCCACATGTATCACTCCGCCCACACAATATATCAATAGCTACCTGTATCACTCCGCTCAGAGATTATATCAACATCCATGCGTATCGCTGCGCACAATCAACAACAGTGAAATGACACTCTTATTGTAACGACCCGACCTGTCGTTCCGTAGAAATTGCATTATAATTACTGTATTTGACTTGTTGTAGGTTGGTTATATTGTTATTGACGTGTTAGAGTTGGTAGGCTTGAAATCGAATGGTTGTAGTGAAAGTTCAGTCATTTAGTCTTTAAAAATAACCTTGAAATGAGAAACGTCAACTGAGAGTTGACTTATTTGTAAACGACCTCGAAATGTGGATTTTATGGCTCGGATAGATTTGTTAGGTGATTTGGGACTTAGGAGTGTGTTTAGAATAATTTTGTGATGTCCGGTGTAGAATTAGGCTTGAATTGACGAAAGTTAGTTTTTGTCGATTTCCGGTTGGCAGTGGAAAATAGGCTATCGGGGTCGGAATAAAATTTTGACAGTTGGAACAGGTTTGTAATGTTATTTTGGATATGTCTGCAAAATTTCAGGTCAATCAGAGTGATTTTGGATAGTTTCAGCATCATTGGTGGATTTTAGAATTTTGAAAGTTCTTAGGCTTGAATCCGATGTGATATTGGTATTTTGATGTTAATTTTTGCGTTTTGAGAGTGCGACTAAGTTTGAATGATCATATGTGATGTGTTGGTATAGTTGGTTGGGGTCCCGAGGGGCTCAGGATTTATTTCGGGTGGTTAACATATTCATTTGGACTTAGATAAATTGCTGGTTTTCTGGTTTTTGTGAAGCATGTTTTCCTTCACTGTGATCGCGTATAGAGAGTCCCGATCGCATAGTTCAAATTGAGAGGGGCATAATTTTACTCTCTGCGATCTCATAGGAGAGTTCACGATCGCAGAGGTTGAGCAGGTTGAGCAGTGCGATTGCGTGGGGCGTGTTGTTATCGCGTAGAGATAGCCAGGCGTGTGGGGAGCGGGGTCAATTGTTCTTCGCGATCGCGTGAGCCGAACTGCGATCGCGTGGGTTGAGGTTCTATTGAAACGCGATCGCGTGGGCTATGTTGCAATCGCGGAGAGTATTTTGGGCAGCAGAAGAATTGTGAATTGCGATCGCGATGTGGGTCCCGCGATCGCGATGGATAAACAACTAGGCAGTTATTAAATAAACCCTTCCGCGACCTAAACCCTTTTTACACCATTTTTGTACGGACAGAGAGCTCTTGAGGCGATTCTTGAAGAGGGAAATCAATGGTATTTGTAGAGGTAAGTATTTTGGACCTTAAAACTCGTTTATGGGTGATTATAATCTCAGTATTTAATTCATGGAAATCAGTAGAAAAAGGTGGGTTTAGGGCATGAGATTATGAGACCTTTAGGGTTCGATTTGAGGGGTCAAACGAACTCCGATTTTGGTGTTCTTTATATGTACGAACTCGTGAGAGGATGAAGAACATTTCAGTATAAAAATTTATGAGTTCCAGGATGCGGGCCCGGGGGTCGGGTCTTGACCGAATTCGGATTTTTGAGCTAAATTTGATATTTTTCAATTGGAATTTATTCCTTGAGCATAAATTGATGATAAAAATCTGAACTTTGTAGATTTGGAGCATTCAGAGGTGGATTCGAGAGGCAAGCGTATTGCGAAGTAATTTTCGAGCTAGATTGAGGTAAGTAATGTCTTTAAATCCTGTCGTGAGGGTATGAAACCCAGGACTATGCACCCTTTCACGGGTTTTGGAATGCCAAGGTTGAAAATTTGGAAATAATCTTCCCTATTTAGGCGACTATTGAGTTGCGAAACGGCTTTCTAAAGCTTATTTCCAATAGTACTATATATTCTTGATATGTTTTTGGGCTATAAGCCATGTTTGGGGCCTAGTGTCGACTTGTTTACCCCTTGGGGAGTGTGTTTACTATAATTTTCCTCACTGATACGTTATGATTTTACACTCAGTCTTTTCCTGTGAAATTGTTTTGACACTCAGAGTATTTTGATACTATTTCTTGAAAATGAAACACTGTTTTGGGTCGAGAACCCGGTACATTATGGCCTAAGGGAAAATCGAGAGTGTCTGACTGAGTGAGGCTTGCAGGCCTATATTGTGTGGATATGAGGGAGGCTTTCAGGCCAATATGGTGAGAGGCTTTCAGGCCTATATTGTGAGGATATGAGGGAGGCTTTCAGGCCTATGTTGTGAGAGGCTTTCAGGCCTATGTTGTGAGAGGCTTTCAGGCCTATATTATGAGAGGCTTTCAGGCCTATGTTGTTATAGAGCTTGGGCAGTAGGAGCCCCTCCGGAGTCTGTACACGCCCCCAATGAGAGCAGGTACCTATTGAGTGATGATTATTGCCCGCGGGGCTAATATTGAGTGATGATGATTGCATGCGGGGCTGACACTGAGTCATTGTGAGGATGCCAGATGGGCTGATACAAAGTGATTGTGGGAATGCCTGATGGGCAACGGTTACGAGAAATGATTTTGGCCCGAGGGGTAGTTTTATGAAAATGATTTTTACTGAGTCTTTAAAATATAAACCACTTGTTTTCAAACTGGTTATCATTGAGGATTTTTTACTGAGATGTATTGATATTATACTTGTTCCAAAGGATTTTCTAGCAATTGGTTTTCAAACTTATGTAATTGCTGTATACTTTTGGAGACGTGATGTTTTACTGTTTTTGTGAATTGGTGTATCTGTACTGTGCGTTTTATAATTCTCAAAATGTGATTTATTTTCATTACTACTGTGTTGGCATACTCATAAAGACTCCCTGTGCCTCTGTGCACAAATCCAGGTACCGATTTGAAGCAGTAGCTTCCTTGTTCGTTAGCAGCAGTTCACGGGATTTCGAGGTAGCTGTCCAGCGTCCACAACTTCTCCATCTCCCTTTCTTGATTAGTATTCGAAATTGATTCATAAACACTTATTATGACATTAGCAGAGCTAGGTTTATTTCTTTTTAGATGCTCATGATCATTGACTCCAGTCTTGGGAGGTTTTGATTAGGTTTTGTTTAGAGTTGTTTAGACTATTATTGGGGCACTAAGACTTAATGAATTTATTTTACGCTTGTTTGCTGCTTATTATTATTGATTTTTGAAATGTTATAATAGAACAAATGGGTAGTTAGGTGATGGTTGGCTAGCCTAGTTCCACGATAGGCACCATCACGGCCTGTTAGGATTTGGGGTCGTGACAAGTTGGTATCAGAGCTGTAGGTTACATAGGACTCAACGGTTATGAGCAGGTTCAGTAGAGTCTTGCGGATCGGTACAGAGACGTCTGTACTTATCTTCGAGAGGTTGCAGAACTCTTAGAAAAAATCTCAACTTCTTGAACTCTTTCGTGCCAATCTATTGGTTCTTGAAATCTAAACTCATGTTGTTTCATTCTCTCATAGATGGTGAGGAAACGCACTACCGATCAGGGTGACCAGACACCAGCTAGACCAACAAGAGGTCGATGCCGTGGTAGAGATATGGGACCAGCCCAGGCAGCAGCCGGGGTAGTACCACAGGATCCCCCTATCGTTTAGGATGAGGTTCTCGCCGATGGTACTCCAGCGGGACAGTCTCAGGCTCCGGCAGTGCTTATTGTTATTCCGGGTCTTCAGGAGACCCCGACTCAAATAATGACGGTGTGTTCTAGTTTAGCTCAGGCAGTCGCTATGTCTACTATTGCCAGTGCAGCTCAGGCCGGGGGGAGGCAATCAAACTCCAGCTGCCCGGACACCTCAGTAGGCTGTACATGGTATTCAGACACCGGGGGTAGACCCCACCCGACCGGTTGTCCCAGTTTAGGACTATGTGGCCCCAGTTATGCCCGAGGACGAGCAGGCGTAGGCTGGAGAGGTTCAGCAGACTTAAGCCTCCGACTTTCAGCGGCACAGAGGGCGAGGATGCCCAATGTTTTCTGGATAAGTGTCAGAGGATACTACGTACTGCGGGTATTTTGGAGACCAGTGGGGTCTCGTTTGCTACATTTCAGTTTGCCGGTGCTGCTTTCACTTGGTGGGAGTCATTCAAGAGACGTAGGTCGGTTGGTTCAACACTACTCACTTGGCAGCAGTTCTCCACGATCATTTTAGAGAAGTACGTTCCACAGTCCCACAGAGAGGAGTAGCGCAGGCACTTTGAGCAGCTGCGTCAGGGAGAGTTGTCACTTACTCAGTACGAGATGAGGTTTTCCGAGTTGGCCAGACATGCTTCTGAGATTATCCCTACTGACAGGGAGAGGATTAGGATGTTTGTAGATGGTCTCACTTATCAGCTTCAGATCTTGATGACCAGAGAGAGGGTGTCTGGAGCTACATTTGAGCAAGTTGTTGACATTGCTCGGGACATTGAGTCGGTTCGTAGGCAGGTAGCTTCAGTGATGCCCCTTCTAGAGAGCAGTTTCAGCACAGTAGAGGTCGTACATTTAGACCTCCACATCCAGCTCGCCCAGCTTATAGTGGTGTATCTTCAGGGCAAGGTCCTCGCAATTCTCATCAGGGACATTCATCTTTTAGTGCCCTCCCAGCGCAGAGCTCCGGGCTCTTCTATGCATGTTTTGTCTGGTGGTCATCAGGGTGACAGAGGTTCTCGTCAGTTTTCATCTCCGGCTTCAGGTGGTTGTTATGAGTGTGGAGAGTTCGGACATGGCTGGAGGCAGTGTCCCCGTCGTCCTAGTTGTTCATCCCAACAGAGGGTCCAGCCCTCGGCTTCAGCCTTAGTCACTTCACCACCTACCCAAGCAGCTAGGGGTGGTGGTCAGGCAGCTAAAGGCCGCCCTAGAGGGGGAGGTCGAGCAGGTGGAGGCCATCCACGTATTTATGCACTTCCGGCTAGGCTTGATGCTATGCCATCTGATCCAGTGATTACAGGTACTATCTCAGTTTGTCACAGTGATGCTTTGGCTTTATTTGACCCTGGCTCCATGTACTCTTATGTCTTATCCTATTTTTCTCATTTTCTGAATATGCCCCGTGAGTCTCTAGTTACTTCTGTTCATGTTTCGACTCCGGTGGGCGATACTCTTGTTGTGGACCATGTGTACCGGTCGTGTCTTATATCTATTGGGGGTCTAGAGACCCGAATGGACTTGATGTTACTCAGTATGGTTGATTTTGATGTGATTCTGGGCATGGATTGGCTATTCCCATGTCATGCGATTCTTGATTGTCACGCTAAGACCGTTACCTTAGCTATGCCCGGAGTTCCGAGAGTTGAGTGGAGGGGGTCTATAGAGCATGTACCTAGCAGAGTGATTTCGTATTTAAAGGCTCAGCGTATGGTTGGGAAAGGGTGTGAATCTTATCTTTCCTTTGTGAGGGATGTTAGTAGTGAGACTCCATCTGTTGACTCTGTTCCTGTGGTCCGTGATTTTCCGGACGTATTTCCGGCAGACCTGCCAGGCATGCCACCCGACAGGGATATTGATTTTGGTATTGACTTGGTGCCCGACACTCAGCCTATTTTTATTCCACCTTACAGCATGGCACCAACGGAGTTGAAAGAATTGAAAGAGCAGCTTCAGGAACTCTTAGATAAGGGGTTCATTCGGCCTAGTGTGTCGCCTTGTGGTGCGCCGGTGTTGTTTGTGAAAAAGAAGGATGGCTCGATGCGCATGTGTATTGATTACAGACATCTGAATAAGGTTACGGTGAATAATCGGTATCCCTTGCCTCGTATTGCTGACTTATTTGATCAGCTTCAGAGAGCTAAGGTATTCTCCAAGATCGACTTGAGGTCTGGGTATCCAGTTGAAGATTCGGGATTCTGACATTCCGAAGACTGCTTTCAGGACCTGATATGGTCATTATGAGTTTCTGGTTATGTCATTTGGGCTGACCAATGCCCCAGCCGCGTTCATGCAATTGATGAACATTGTGTTTCAGCCTTACCTTGATTCGTTCGTCATTGTGTTCATTGATGACATCCTGGTTTATTCCCGTAGCCAGGAAGAGCATGCTCGACACTTGAGGATTGTCTTACAGAGATTGAGGGAGGAGAAACTTTATGCAAAATTCTCTATGTGTGAGTTTTGGCTTGGTTCAGTGGCTTTCTTGGGGCATATAGTGTCTAGTGAGGGTATTCAGGTTGATCCGAAGAAGATTGAGGCGGTGCAGAGTTGGCCCAGACCGTCCTCAGCTACCAAGATTCGGAGTTTCCTCGACATGGCGGGTTACTACCGTCGCTTTGTGGAAGGATTCTCTTCTATTGCTTCACCATTGACTAGATTGACCCAGAAGGGTGCTCCATTCAGATGGTCCGACGAGTGCAAGGAGAGCTTTCAGAAGCTCAAGTCAGCATTGACCACAACTCCGGTACTAGTTTTGCCTACTGGTTCGGGTTCTTATACGGTCTATTGTGATGCTTCCAGAGTTGGATTGGGAGCGGTGTTGATGCAGGACGGTAGAGTGATTGCCTACGCATCTAGATAGTTGAAGGTGCACGAGAAGAACTATCCAGTGCATGATCTTGAGTTAGCTACTATTGTTCATGCCTTAAAGATTTGGCGGCATTACTTGTATGGGGTACAGTGTGAGATTTTCACTGATCATCGTAGCTTGCAGTATCTGCTGAGGCAGAAGGATTTGAATTTGCGGCAGAGGAGATGGTTAGAGCTTCTCAAGGATTATGATCTTACTATTTTGCATCACCCGGGAAAGGCCAATGTAGTGGCCGATGCCTTGAGTCGCAGAGCCGAGAGTTTGGGGAGTCTAGAATACCTTTCAGCAGCAGAGCGACCTTTAGCACTTGATGTTTAGGCTTTAGTGGGTCAGTTGGTGAGATTGGATTTGTCAGACCCTCCACGGGTATTAGCTAGCATGGCTTCCCGGTCTTCTATCTATGATCAGATTAAAGCTTGCCAGTATGATGACCGACACTTGTTAATTCTTCAGGATAGAGTCCATAGAGGTGATGCCCGTGATGTGACTATTGGTGATGACGGAGTTATGAGGATGCAGGGTCGTATTTGCGTGCCCAATGTGGATGGTATTCGAGAGTTGATATTAGCAGAGGCTCACAACTCGCGGTATTCTATTCATCCGGGTGCCGCGAAGATGTATCAGGATCTGAGACAACAGTATTGGTGGAGGCAGATGAAGAGAGATATTGTTGAGTGTGTAGTATGGTGTCTCAACTGCCAACAAGTCAAGTATGAGCACCAGAGACCAGGCGGATTACTTTAGAGGTTAGACATTCCGGAGTGGAAGTGGGAGCGAATTACTATGGACTTTGTAGTTGGGCTTCCACGAACTTCGAAGGGTTTTGATGCTATTTGGGTCATTGTGGATAGATTGACCAAGTCCGCGCATTTCATTCATGTCAGTACTACTTATACTTCAGAGAGGTTAGCTGGTATTTACATTAAGGAGATTGTCCGGTTGCATGGAGTTCCGGTTTCTATTATTTCTGACAGAGGTACTCATGCCTATATGGTGAGAGGCTTTCAGGCCTATATTGTGAGGATATGAGGGAGGCTTTCAAGCCTATATGGTGAGAGGATTTCAGGCCTATATTGTGAGGATATGAGGGAGGCTTTCAGGACTATGTTGTGAAAGGCTTTCAGGCCTATGTTGTGAGAGGCTTTCAGGCCTATATTGTGAGAGGCTTTCAGGCCTATATTGTGAGAGGCTTTCAGGCCTATGTTGTTATACCGCTTGGGCTGTAGAAGCCCCTCCGGAGTCTGTACACACCCCCAGTGAGCGCAGGTACCTATTGAGTGATGATTATTGCCCTTGGGGCTGATACTGAGTGATGATGATTGCCCTTGGGGCTGACACTGAGTCATTGTGAGGATGCTGATGGGATGATACAAAGTGATTGTGGGAATGCCTGATGGGCAACGGTTACGAGAAATGATTTTGGCCCGAGGGGTAGTTTTATGAAAATGATTTTTACTGAGTCTTTAAACTATAAACCACTTGTTTTCAAACTGGTTCTTATTGAGGATTTTACTGAGATGTATTGATATTATAGTTGTTCCAAAGGATTTTCTAGCAATTGGTTTTCAAACTTATGTAATTGCTGTATACTTTTAGAGACGTGATGTTTTACTGTTTTTGTGAATTGGTGTATCTGTACTGTGTGTTTTATAATTCTCAGATTGTGATTTATTTTCATTACTACTGCATTGGTGTACTCATAAAGACTACCTGTGCCTCTGTGCACAGATCTAGGTACCGATTTGATGCAGTAGCTGCCTTGTTCGTTAGCATCAGTTCACGGGATTTCGAGGTAGCTGTCCAGCGTCCACAACTTCTCCATCTCCCTTTCTTGATTAGTATTCGAAATTGATTCATCGACACTTATTATGACATTAGCAGAGCTAGGTTTATTTCTTTTTAGATGCTCATGATCATTGACTCCAGTCTTGGGAGGTTTTGCTTAGGTTTTGTTTAGAGTTGTTTAGACTATTATTAGGGCGCTAAGACTTAAAGAATTTATTTTATGCTTGTTTGCTGCTTATTATTATTGATTTTTGAAATGTTATAATAGAACAAATGGGTAGTTAGATGATGGTTGGCTAGCCTAGTTCCACGATAGGCGTCATCACGGCCTGTTGGGATTTAGGGTCGTGACACTTATGCTCCGTATAACAATAATCAATCCACACAACAAGTCCATATACGCCACAATATTACCAAAACAACAATACCACTATCACAATAAAGGATAGCCCACAGCTTAATGAAAATGAATATTAGAATTTCAACAACAACAAAATAAAACGAGAAATAACTCGACAATGAAAGATATTCCATATAACAACAACTTCAATTTAGCATATTACTAACCTTTTTGTCTAAACCAATCAATTTCCACATATAAGCCCGGGTACACACTCGTCACCTCGTGTACACGTCTTTCACATAATTCAAATAATGCAATTAGACAAAATCATACGGGGGTAGTTTTTCCACACAAAGATAGGCAAGATACTTACCTCAAACAAGATAAATCCATGCTCTAATAAGCCCTTCCCTATGAATCAACCTCGGAACGGTTCAAATCAAGCCAAAATAACTTAATATCGTAAATAAAAACCACATGACACGATTCTGAGTAAAAAAGTTTCGATTTGAACAAGAATAAGAAAAGTCAACCCAAAAAATAAACCCCGGGGAAGCACCTCGGAACCTGATAAAACTCACATATTTCGAACACTCATTCTGATACGAGTCCAACCATACAAAAATCATCCAATTCCGACTAAAATACTCAAGTTTTTTCAATTTACATCATCAATCAAACAATAAAATCGAGGTTGGAATCACGAAACATAAATAAATCCGAGTAAAAAATACTTAGCCCAACTCAAATAGTAAAAATTCCCTCTAAAATCGCCCCAAACGGAGCTCTCTAATTCAAATTATGATAAAATAACTAAAACCCTCGAAATGGAGTACTTAAATAATTCTGCCCAGTTAATCACAACGCGATCGCGGAATGGCCATCGAGATTGCGAAGAAGAAATCAGAACTGCCCTGAAAATGTACTACGCGAAAGTGATCAGAAGGAAGAGAACACGATGCACCAACCACCCAAGCTTATGCGAATGTGAGCACAATCTGTGAACGCAAAGACCAAAGCTCCTGGCCTATACAACATGACCAACCAATACGCGATCGCGACCAACCAACACGAACGTATTGAGTCAACACTCCACTGGCCCGCGATCACGACTCAAACTATGTGAATGCGAAGAAGAAAAGATGCCAGTCACCTAACACACTAGGCGATCGCGACCACACCTACGGGATCGCGAAGAACACTTGAAGCATCAGAAAAACCAACAATTCAAACATGAGTGGAAATGATCCGAAACTCATCCAAAACACACACGAGGCCCCCGGGACCCCATCCAAACAAACCAACCAATCTCAAAACATAACACGAACTTAATCGAGGCCTCAAATCACACCAAACAATATCAAAACTACGAATCGCACTTCAAACCAAGCCTAATGAACTTTCAATTTCCAAAACTCACGCTGAACCATATCAAATGAACTCGGAATGGCCTCAAATTTTGCATGCTTCAAGTCCAAATGACACAACAGACCTACACCAACTCCCAAAGACACAATCTGAACTCGGTATCAATAAACTTAACTCTCTGTCAGACATATCAACCTTCCAAACCTTCAACTGTTCAACTTTCGCTAATTCAAGCAAAAATAACCTAGGAACCTCCAAATCTACATCTGGACATACGATTAAGTCCAAAATCACCATCCACACCTTACAGAACTATCAAAACTCCGATCCAAAATCAAATATGTAAAAGTCAAACTTGGTCAACTCTTCCAACTTAAAGCTTCTAAAATGAGAATCATTCTTACAAATCAATCATGAACCACTCAAAAATGAAAGCCGGCGATATACGCAAGTAATAATACACCATATGAATCTACTCAAGATCTCAAACCACCGAACAAAGTACAAATGCTCAAAATGACCTATCGGGTCATTACAGTCTCCCCACTTAAACATACGTTCGTCCTCGAATGTGCCAATAGTCGTTCAAAAGCCATCAAATCACCGCATCGACTCACCATACACATAACCCTGGATGATACCACGTCACCCCAATCTATATATGCCTGACAACACAACCTAATTGAAGATCCTTACTTCACCCTTAGTCTATAAAATTTAGAACCCCAATCCCCAACATCTGAAACTCATTAAAAGACCCGATTCTCGCATCTATACATTGTATAATCCTGAACAAGTTCTATCAATCCATAAACATATTCCAAAAGATAATCACATTCTATACCACATAACTCTAATACTCAAAGTAATAACTTTCGACCACAATAATTGCTCAATAACAAATTTGGTACCGGTAACAAACCACATATAACTAAAACCTTGTTCTGAAACTTCGTACACTGCCAATGATGAAAGAAACAAGCAGATACTCATAACCACTCTTCAAATTAATAAGTTATTGAGCTCTCTCTCCCGACAAGAACCATAGCCAAATTCTAAGCTGACTAGTGTCGTTATCCTTCCTAACATACCTTAATCAAATCTGATAGCACTCATTCCAGTCCAATAACCTCATCTCAGGTAGTACAAACTGCTCGTCCGACATGTCAAACCAACACCACCTCAATCCACACACCTTATAATCTCTGCACCAAACAAACAACAACTCGAATGTACCCAATGATGGAAAGAGAATCAAATGAGAGAACCGTCATGCAAGCTCAACATATATCACCACAAAGCGCAATGACATAAATCTGTCACACAAGGAGAAACCAAAACACACGAAATAAACACAAAGGCTCATATACTAACATAATGTCACTACGATGCATAACCCATTCCAAACTCCGGTCCCCATGGGACATCTCGAGCCATGATGCTCACAATCCATATGCATATGCGTATCAACAACAAACACGCGAAGTGACCGACCATAACAATGCAAAAAATGGATAACACAAACCACAAACAGGAAAATCATAACCAAGGCGCAGTTAACCATGAAACACCCAAGAGCCATCTCGCTCGAATTTCGCGACAAGGCCCAAACAATACCACATCATGTGTACAAATAGTAAACAGCCTCACAACTCACCGTAGAATATGGGAGTAACTCATGGAATACATCATAACACGAATAAGATCAACTCTAACTAATGACACCACCCTTAATGATAGCTGTGTTGAGTAAACGAATCCTACCCGATGTGGAATACACATTCTTATTGGGCCTATCCATGGCCTCCAAACCAATTACGATCCTACTGAAAAAGGTAGATAACCTCCTAAAAGTCCACAATAACCTATCCATAACACGTACAATCAACCGTCAACTCTTGACATACCTTCACCATTCCAACCAAGGAACAATCGATTACGAGAACCCTCTTAGTATTCAAACCCTTAGAATACAAGAATCTCCATGTCTGATCCCAACTCCACCTCTCGAATAACTGACACATACCCCAAACACAATTATCTCACTAGAAATACTTCCATAATTCTTCCATGCCACGTAGCAATATCTGAAAATCAGCAGTCCATCAACCAGTGGATTACCATAATACCTTTCAAGCATCTGCAAGTCAAAACACAGTGCGCCTTCTGGAATACGCACCCTTCTCAGGTGATACCAGATAGTTCCAACAAACTCCTCATGCCTGTAGATTACATCAACTGAAAATCGTGCCCATCATGTGGTCGAGAAACAATCTTATTATTAGTACATATGGATTACTCAAGACCAATCATCCTTATATCTTTATATTGTTAAATTTTAAGTAGTAGTTTACGATACTTAAACGATATAATTTTTCCCTTGCAGTAACTATTGTGTCTTTTATCTCTTCTATATTCTTTAACAATGATTGTATCCCCTAAGCTTTGATGAATTTCCCTT
Source organism: Nicotiana undulata (assembly GCA_005239495.1). Taxonomy (NCBI): domain Eukaryota; kingdom Viridiplantae; phylum Streptophyta; class Magnoliopsida; order Solanales; family Solanaceae; genus Nicotiana; species Nicotiana undulata. The sequence goes on from ML256634.1 coordinate 82,856, forward strand.
CTAAAATTTGAGTGATCTTTCTCTCTCTCTTATATTTGAACTCTTATTTTCTTAAGTTATATACATGTCAATAACAAATGGTAGTTAATCTTCTAAGTACACGTGGGCCTTTATTATTTTTAAACTTGTAGGTTATAAATGTTACGCCATGATAAAATGCCAATACTAGGTTAAATAAATTTTTTCCTATTGTAATATTAGATTTTAAGTTGCATTCCAAGCATTGTTAAGTTAATAATTCACTGTTAATTATTTTTGTTGGTTGCGACCGCAGTTTAAAACTACGAAACATTAGGTGAATAATAATAATCATAAAGTGAATATACAAATTTTTATTAGTATTGATGAACTTGGAAAGAATAAAATCAAAGTCTATTACAAAGATCCACATACTATATGAGGTGTTTGGCCTCATCAAATAGAATGAAAAGAGAGCGATTTTTCTAATAATTTAGCGAAAAATAGTTACATGAAATATTTCATCTCCGTATATGATAGAAATATGGAAGAGGATCCTTGACATGATTGATCATATCCTTTAGTTTTTTACTTATTATCACTTCATCTTTATGTTATAAAATATTGTAGGTATATTATTAAAAATATATGATATTTATATTTACATTTCTACTTCCTTCCCTCTCTGTGTTCTATTATTTATTTCGTATTTTTAAAATTTTCCTTTTTTGCCAATTTTTTCTCTTTTCTTTTCCTCTTTTTTTTTGTTTACATGCAATTCTCGGTCTTCTTCCTCATCATGCAATCTGCCACCTCATTCTTCCCATTCTTCTCTTATCATCACATCAATATATTCTTTACTTCAAAAAAAGATTTAAATATTTGTTCATTTTCCTTAATGACTCCTTATAGAGTCATACAATTTTAATACTCAACGCCCTTTTTATAAGTTAAAGAGTAGAAAAAAATTAAAACTTCATGTCGAGCACTATCCTCACGCTTCACAAATAGAACTTTAGAGGAGATACTCCGAGCTTTTGATTTTTGGTTTATTGAGTTCCTTGGAGAAGTAAGAATTACTTCTTAGTTTGTTATATTTTTTAACCATTCATGTTGACATAAAAGAGTCAAATCCAAAGATGTATTCTTACTTTTTTTTGTCATCAATAATAAGGATGTAAAATGTCAATTGTTTCATCAATTCCACTTTATTTTTTAAAAGAAATCATTAACCTAATATTTACTTACTGTAAAATAAATTAGGAAGTATAATATATATCCTCAAAAATCTTCTCTCTCTCTCTTTATATATATATATGTATATATATATATAAGTGGGCAATAGTAAAGTGAGGTGACACCTCTCTTAAGCCAAGAAACATATTTATCTTTTTTCTCCTTTTTTAGTTTTTTTAATTATTTTTTTCATTCATTTAGTCTTATAAATTCAATCACCATAACTCACACCTCTTTATCTTCATAACTTATATTTTTTAATTACCTCAATAACTCTCATGCCTTTCATATTCATAACCTCTAAATATTTAATGTGTAATTTTATGACTAATTATTATATGTTCCTACATATGAACCTATATAAGGACTTCTATGTGTTGAACAAATATGATCGACACTAACTTTATATTTTGCTTATAATGGTTTGAACTATCTCTATGTCAAAGGTTGTAGTAGAAAAGAAAAATTATACTAAGATATGGTATAATTTTTATTCTTTATTTGTTTGTTTAAGGTAAATGCACGAAGATATTCTATGCATGTGTGAATCTTAAGAAGAATGTTTAAGAGGAAGTGTCAAATAATGAGGTGAATATCGAAGTAAAGAGTATTTCTTAATTCTCATTACTGGTATTTGATTTTGTCATATTTAGGTTTATGTTGTATAAGTTGAAGTAGTGATTTTTTTTCAAATAATATATACATAGAGATTTTGATATCTGTTTTTTGTTGCATATATTTGTACTCTACAATTGCAATAACTTTAAGTCGTGATTTTATCCGATGTCGAAGTGAGATTCTAATGTGTTTTTCTGTTCCTGTTATATATAGATTTATTTTATAAATATATTTTTCTATATGTTCCTAATTCTTTTGCCTCTATTTTTTTTCTTCAATGAACTTTTTTGAATTAGGCATTAATCTATGACATTGACAATTTGTAGATAACTTTAAGTTAACATATAATGTAATCTAATTAATTAAGAAATCACATGTAATAATAAGTTATTACCGATCAAAAATTTAACAATGTAAATGGGGCAGGCTTTCGGTAGTTTAAAAATCACTAGACAACGAGTTATTAACTTTATGAAATAAGGTATTTTTTATTTTCGGGATATACTATCGATGATTGAAAACTTAGTGAATTTCATAATCATGTTGCAAACAATACTCATTATCCTAATGTTAGGATTTACACACAATTAGTTTTGATTCTTATCTTATTAAGTGTGTTATTAAAAGATTTTTTTATTAAAAATTAATTGTTCATGTAAATGCTTGGTGAATTTTATTCTTTAAAGTGTGACATTATCTCTAATTTAATATTGCAGTTACTCAATTAAATGTATTACACAAAATCATGTTTTAACTACCAGAATAATACAATAAGTTAATGGAATAAAAATTTTAACATATGTTGCAAACTAAGAGGAGAATGTCTTCCTAATGATCTTTTGTCAAAAAGTATATATTTTTTCTCATATAAATTTTCAGCTTCTCAATATACAACTGACAATAATTTATTTTATTTAATTTGTGTAATTGGTAGATTGCAATAAGTTCTTACAACCGTTAAAATGTTTCATTACCTTTCTCTATTACAACAACATAATAAAGTTAAAGTGCATTCATCATAACATATAAATGATAGATATATAAATTTTTCTCAACAAATAACTTTTCATAAGGAGAAAAAAATTGATTTTTAATACTTACATGATGAAAATGAGGGATCGTTTAAGAAAATGAAGAAGCTTTTACAAGATGTAAATAGATTTTGGAGAAGTCCTCCTTCGAAAATACTAACACGAAGTTTGTTTTTAAGGATGAAATTTGATGATACCTAGCAGTTGTAAACTTGATAAGGAACCAAAACTTGCCAGATTCAAAACCAAGATATATAACTAAATCAACATGTGCGGTATATTTTTTGTTGATACTACTGCTAGAATTAGATCTAACTAATGAAATAGGATAAAACTGAGAGAGGTAAGTCATAAAACCTTATAAGGTTGGAAAGATACAATTGAGTGACTTAAAACAGAATGAAAGATACAATTTATAACACTAACAAATGAGTGTTATGGATTTTAAAAGTCACAACCTAAGAAGTAATTTATAACACATTAAACAATTGGGGGTTATGGACATGAAAAGTCACAACTTTCAATAAAGATAAATGGTTTTAAATGTAGACTTTTAAAATAAGATAAATGGTTTGAAAATGG